>OOFC01020514.1:22276-35007 GCA_900323345.1 Pseudochromis fuscus
GGGGATGGGCTGAAAGAGGAAAGAGAGGGAGGACGTAGGTTGGAGCAGGATCATCAGACAATGAATCGTACTGCCACACACACACACACACACACACACACATCTGCATGGGATAGTCCCTTCCCAACTCTGTGCCCCTGCTCTGTTTTGAAATATAATTTGCTCATGTTGTGCGTTTGTCACCTTAAATGACACAAATTATAACTTGACCGTGTGTGTGTGTATGTGTGTGTTTTAATGCATATGCTTATTAGTTTACAGATAAATGAACGCTGGTTTTTCCCTGATGCACAGAAAACCGCTGGTAGGCAAACACCACTTAAAGCAGAAGATCCTGCCTGAAAACAGAATTCACATATGTTATTCCTTGTATGCTCGACAGTTTAATCAATATTTGTGCGCATGAAAAACTGTCTCCTAAAGCCAGAAACCAGAAAACCAGAGTTCCAGTCTGTGATGTAATCAAAAGACAAAGCCCCGAGCTGTTGCACCAATAATAATTCGAGAGTGATTTGGCAAACGCCCACAGGGAAATGTTTCACTTTAAATGTTAAAAGCATTGTTTCCCAAACTGTAAGACTGTGCTAAAGCCTGGAAACATACAACGCCTGAAAAAGTCCTTGAGTATTCATCGTCTGCAGTGAAGTACCTACAAAATATGTTTTAACATTGAATGACCTTGCTGTAATGGGTTTTGGGGGATTTATTCAGCCATACAAACACGCAAAGAAAAGTATACACATGAAGCTTTACTTGTTACTCTTAAACTGGTGTGTAAAAAATACTGAATAGCTTTAAAAACTCACGTTAAATTCTGTTTTTTATTCTTGAAACATTCGCACGTGGACTAAACTGCATGAAAATAATAAAAACTACAACAATGTTGGACATAAACGGTAAAAATCATGATGTGTTCAAGGTCCTGAAGCAGACAAACGATGCTTGTTTGATTTCACCGTGTGTGTGTGTGTGTGTTTCTCATTAGAAAACTGACACACGCCACATTCACTCTCGTGTTTGTGGTATTTAACAAAAATGAGGAGCGTTAAATTGGCGAGCAAGCAGAGATGAAGGGAGCAGGGCGACTGTTTGAAAAACTCTGTGGACGCGAAAGCTGAATTCCTTGAACGCTGTTTGAAAACTGTAATCCCGGCTGAAAGGTCAAAAGTCTCAGCAGGTTTTTTATTTGTGTCTTTGTGCTGCTGTTTTAAGCCCAGAACACGCTTTGTACTCCGTTCAAAGAGCAACATGAGGGGTCTGTGAGGGGATTAGTCTGAATGATGACGGCAGAGGCAGTGATGTGCGTGGATGTGTGAGCGCAGACGCACACACATGCACAAGAGTGTGTTGCTACATAGTCGGACTACATCTCTCAAACTCATCTTTTTACGATTTAATGAAAATTTGATGCAGAATTTTGTGAGATTTTAGATATTTGCTGTCGTGTGATATTTTCTTCTTACCACTGACTGCGATATGACAAATTACTGTTGCATGAGTTGTGTTCAGTTGTTTCTCTTCCATTATGAATGTCACACTTTTCACTTTATCCTTGGTGAGCTGCTGCCACCCTTTGTTCATTTCCCCAAGAGGATAAAACATCAGAAAAACAGTTTGTGTATTTTCAGCCATTAGAAGAAATAAGATTGCGAGGACCAATCTTCCTCTAGTGTGTGAAATTACAATTAACTGCATTGGAGGATGATGATTGCTGTGTAAGTGCATAAAGAGCCAAGCAGAAATATTTCAGCATGCGTCACTATACAACAAAATAACTGAAACACTCTTTAAAGACTAAGAAAATCAGCAGCAGTGTTTATATTAGTGCTAATACTTGCAATGACCAACACTTCAATCATATACAGAATCACTAAGGTGCCTTAGAAAATTATAAAAACATTCATTTTAAATGGTTAAAAAAGCCTTTTTTTATTGTTTTTAATCCAGACTGAAAGCATGACCTCACTGGTCACATTAATGGGAGCATATCCTCTCAGAGAAAAATAATATTGGTCATCAGATTTTTGTCTTTCATTGTATTGTGATGAGCAACACATTTTTAGATTAATAAGTGTGGAAAATGCATCATAAGTAATGTAATTCATCCTTAATTTGTCCTTTAAACCTGATTTAGGTGAGAATTGTCCAAGAACAAAACTCTTTGTGTCTGTTTGTTTTCTCAAAGTCTCACTCATCATATATTAAGAATTATGAGAAATATCAAACACATGCATGTCAGTAGTTAACCCTTTAACTCCAAGTGTATCGTTGGTGACACGTCTTTGGATTACTGTAATTATGTGATGATTTGCGCAATGAGAAAAATTCCAACGCTTCCTGAGAGCTGAGATGTTGCACTTTTATAGTGTCATTAGGGTAATTTCACTAGCGCTCACTTTTACAACATTTCACTAATGTTGTAAAAGTGTAATGACAGTGATGATGAAGCAACAAAAACACTGCAATTGCACATGAATGTTAGATTTTGCATGTTAAATTTGAATTTGAAATGAGCATAAAAAGTCCAGGTGGAAATTTGCAGTCTGAAAAGTTAAACCCACATAGAGAAAAATCTACAGTCCTTTTCCTGAGCTGAATTAACATGTTGAATTAGTCCTGCAAAAATAGGCAAACCTGTACAAAGTAGAGTTGCGCACAAATACACACACACGAGTCTAGAGAGCACATGGACAAATGTTGCACAACACAGCATACACAGCGTTACCCCAGAGGTCCTCTGGCCAGGGACGAGAGTTGAATTTAAGAGCCTCAATCACTTTCTCAAAAACACAACTAATCCTCCGTCTCTCCACAACAAACACACACACAACACCTCTTCCCTCTCTCACACTCTTTTGCCCTCGTTCCCACTCTACATTCAATGCAGCACGCTCATGACTGTGAGAGGGAGAGCACATGTATGTATGCATGTGTGTGTGTGTGTGTGTGTGTGTGTGTGTGCGCCTATGTGTTGGTGTGTTTATTTGTCTTTGTCTGCGCTGTGATTGTGATGGTGTGCTTGGAGACATTGTTAGCCCCAACAGAGGATTGCTGCCGTGTGTTTCAGCTCAAGGTCTCAGCCTCCGTCTCCGGCTGTGGTCTCAGCTCCTTCCAGCTGCTCCTGAAAGCTCCACTCTGCCTGAATGAGCTGCTAACCTTGGCACCAAATCAATATCAGCCAAACTCTTTGAAGAATCACAGATGGAACTGGCCTCACTGCTCCGCGCTCTCGGTGCTGTGTGATCAGTGTGTGTGTGTGTGTGTGTGTCTGTAATTGCTGCCAGCCTCCCTTTCCTGCTTGGCCAGCGTCCAGAGAGTTGCACGGTGTGATGGTGGAGTATCTGCTCTCATTCATGATTGAGGGTGGGTTTTAGGGTTGCCTAAAATTGCTCCCCTCGTTCCACAAACACACACACACACGAACACAAACACACACCATCAGCATCCTTCATGAGTTTTATGCATGATTTATTATATTTTATTTCTGGTCAATTCCTTCATCATGAGCGTGAGGTTTTCTTCGTTCCTTGCAGCCGTCTTTGTCCTTGGCCTAAAACACACACTCACACTCTGGTGCTTCCTGTAACCCGGCCTGGTATCATCTGATCTGGGTGTTGCTGAAGCTGATCGATGGTTGTGTTGAAATATCTCAGGGTATGATGGGATGCTGCATTCACACGGGCCCAGAAACATATCAATAGCCTGAATGCTCGGATCCATCATCTTTGTCTCTAAATACAATTAAATAGCTTCTTTTACACAAATGCACTGTGTTCACAAGTAAACAAATAGATAACGCGCTTGAATAGATTTCACAGCCGATACACTGCACACATGCCTGCGCTGGTATTAGAAAAAATTAAAAGACTGAGCAGACACCTGATATAACCAAGTGTTGAAAACAGAAACGTCTCAGAAACAGAGAGGGAAACCACGTTTCCTCTGCGCTTATGGGCACAAAGTGTTAAATTAGGAGGCTGTTTATTTATTCATTGCAAGTGTCATTTTTAATCAGTAGTCTTGTGTCAGTGCAGGAACATGCAGGAAAGTGATGCAGAGATTATTCAGACAACCAGAATCTGTGTAATGCAAGAGGAACCAGTTTTATGTTTTTCAGATTAAATCAAATTCAGGACGTTGTTGTTCCTGCAAATACGAAGTCCACACTTGTTGTAGTGATAATAGTGTGGGGCTGCAGCCTTGACACTGAGCCCTTTGCCACTCATATCATGTCGGTCATGTCACCTGTTATTATCTCCATCAAGAAGGTTTTTTGCCTTCATGAAAACCTACTGAACAGATCTGGGTTTAGTCAGTCAGTCAGTGAAGCCTTTAGTGCCGGTGATATGTCTGCACATGTGTGTTTGGATTATTGAAATGATGTCACGGTTTGTTCAATCAGAGAAGGTCCAACAGTTTCTGAGAGCTGAGATGTTGCACTTTACTAGTGTTGTAATCAAGACCGTACCAACCGTGATCAAGACTTTATCGAGACCAGAGAGTATCCACACCAAGACAAGACCAAGACATTTGCAGGTCAAGACCGAGACAAAACCAAGACCAAAGAAAACTCACAACAAAACAGAACCAAATGATCAGTATCTTTTTTTAAGTTTGCTTTTACATAAATGCAACAGTAACCAAAACTACTTTTCCAAGCATCTCCAGTCGTCTTCATCCACTCTCTGTGTACAGGGGGGATGTCTCTCTATGTGTCACAAAGACCATGTGACACCAGGAAGGCAGCAGCTACATTCTACTTTTCTCACTTATCACAGTAGTGCTGGTCTGGTCTAGACTAGTCTTGATCAAAAATCCCGAATCCACCTTGTCCCAGACCCTTAAAAAGTGGTCTCAAGACCAGTCTCGAGTACTACAACACTACACTTCACAGTGAATATGGAGTCATTACGATAATTTCAATAGCACCTCTAACAGAAGCCGGCAAAGTAGCCAATTTACTGTATGTTGTAAGAGTGTGTTAACAGTGATGATGAAACAAGAATAGCTGAAAAACACAGAAACAGATTCTGATTTTAAAGTTTTATTGAACAAAAACACTGCAACTGCACATGATTGTTAGGTTCTGCATGTTAAATTGGAATTTGAAATCAAAAATATAGGAAATTACCCAAAGAATAAAATATTAGACTTTGGCCAAGATCAAATGATGGGATCCTGTCCAAAAAACATCCAGAAAAATCTGTTATCATGGACAAATGGTAACAGGAAGCAGTAGCACAGCACCATCACTGTGTGTGGGAAGAGGAGAAGGAAGCAGTAGATATAAAATAAAAACAGTAAAAGTCTTTGGTAAAATGCATAACTGTCACATCTTAGTGGAGTTTGTTAAAAGGATGATATCGTTCACAGTCTGAGACGATGGAGATCAGATGTAGATTAAGCCTTGTTGAAGGTTTGTGCTCTCAGTACTTTCTAGTTGCCAGTGTGTGATATATGGTGTAACAACCAATGAGTGAGTAATGTGTGAAGTAAAACATCTAACCAGCTGCATTACCGTATTTTCCACACTATAAGCTCCACCTAAAAGCCTTTAATTTACTCAAAAACCGACAGTGCGCTTTCTAATCTGATGCGCCTTATATATGGATCAATATTGGTTAATTATGGCTGCCGTAGTCAGGGGGCGTATATTGTGATTGCACTAACGTTTGATTTACCGTAGCGGTATCAGACTGTTTCTTTTACGTGTTTACTGAATCAGGGAAAAGTTCCTTCCATGTTTGTGATGCACTAACTACGTGATAAAAAGTTGCACTACCTGTTGTACCTTGCTGTTGGTAAAAGATAAAACTACGTCATTGACGTTACCTCGGAGAAAAAAATAAAACAGCTGTTCATGTAGCTTTGAACTGTGACAAATGGAGTTGGAAATACATTGTTTTCAATGAAGGCGGTAGAGCTACTGGTACGTACGGTACTGTATTGTGAATGTACTAGCTTGTTTTGGAGTGAACGGAGTTGTCAGAACGTTGGTTTGTTTTCTATTAATAAAGTTTGACTGACTGACTTATCTGACTGTTTTGTTGACATTCACTTTAGTGCAGCTTCATCTAGATGGATGATAACACAACCCCAGACACTACAGTAGTTTCTATTCTATGCACCTCATAATGCGGTGCACCTTATATATGAAAATATAAAATAGACCATTCATTGAAGGTGCGTCTTATAATCCGATGCACCTTATAGTGCGGAAAATACGGTAATCAGCAGTGGTTAAATAAGAGGCCGTGGTTTAAGTTCAGTGTTAATGCAGGGACATGATGATGCAGAGAGGCCTTTACAAACAGAAGAATAAAGGAGAAGCTCACTTTTCACTCATCAGTGCTACTGAGAGCAAATTTGTCCGTCTTCTGACTTGAGTCTATTGATGGGAAGGACAGCCACACAATAACAAATATATTCCTCTGATTGTATTCGGCCATCATTCCTCTTTGTCTCCTTCTTTCTGCTCTCCGCTCTCATTTCTTTCCCCTTTCCTCCTGTCCTCATTATTTATCTTTAGTCTATTCTATTACCCCCCCTCCCCCAGTTCTTATGCCTTCCTGCCTTCTCGTATTGATTTTCATTTATAGGTTTTCATCCTTTTCACTCCCATTTCTCTGCACTGATGGCACCTTGCAGCTTGCCTCTCACTCTGCCTCTCCCCTCACCTCTCCACAACTAAATGCCTTCCACGTTCTCTCGCCGTTCTTTTGTTATAATATCAGAGACTTCTGGACTTTGCAATGCCAAGAGTCAGGCTGCGACAAAGAGCATGCACCGCGGGTGAACAGGTCTTGGTAGCCTTACGCTATTCAAAAGCTGGAAAGGTCACCCTCTTTCCTTATATGTCAGTAAAAAGGAGTTGGTATGGATCCAGAAAGCTTTCAGAGAAAAGAGGATGCCAGCAGCTATCAAAAGATTTATTATAGTGTATATTCACTGCAGTATAAGAACTCCATCTGCTTCATGGATGTTGATGTTACTCATATCAAGTGCTGGCTGTGAGTTATGAGTCAGGAGGTGGATTGGCTCAATAAATACATTGTTAGGAGTCTCGGCGCCCACATTGTGGATTCTGTAAGCACAGAGAGGTGCCATAATGGAAAAAAATAAATAAACAACACAAACAGAGGTTGTCGTACTGTTTTCTTGTTTTTGCGCCCGACCACATTTTGAAATATTTCCTGTATAGAAAATTTAAAGTTCTGCTAATACTTGAATGAAATATGTGAATTGTGATTTATTCTCTGTTCTGTGAAGTTTAGCAAACTCACCTGATACATTTTGTTATAAATGGTTCAACGTGATAAATGGAAACTGCTCATATCAAGTTGGTGACATTCAGCTTAATTAACAGTCAATATCAGTAAAATGCTCTTAATTAGGACATTAATTCATTAATTTAGACTTGAAATAAGGAAATATTACAATGTCACACCTGAGATCTGCTGTAATGGAAACAGAGAGTTTAATATAAAAGGGGAAAAATCATAGCATATGATGTAAAAAAGTAACAGGAAGAGCAAAGCTGCAGGTGATACTTAGTGGGTGTCAGAGGATGTTTACCTGGATGGTGTCCAGCACGACGCTGAGGCAGCTGTTGGAGTGTGACAGTAAATCAGTGTTAATGCTGATCTGTTAAACAGACTATAAATTTGACCAAAGTTTTACTTTTTTATGTATTTATTTGTTGTACTTGAGATCAGTACCAAATTTAAACTTTAAGTTTTCACTCACTCCTTTCTAATCTGTTTATATAAGTGGGTCTGACTCTCTGTAGGTGGGTGTTTTTCCACAGGGCATCACTCTGATGACCACTTCATTCAATCTTTAACCTTTAACACGCTCTTGATTTGTTGCACTTTGTCCATCTCCTCATGTATATACTGTCAATCTTCTGTATTTATTGTTAACTGTGTTTATTTTTCATCCATCTTACACCGACTGCATCTTCTTTGAAAAAAACATCACTTTTCATTTTGTTCGTACTTGGCGAACATTGTAAACTCAGAGTCAAATCTCTTGCACACACACTTGTCAAATGAAGCTGATCCTGATCCTGATCCTGATCCTGCGAACAGTCAAAACTCTTCCTCCGCAGACTGCAGGACTCCTGCTCCTGAGTGTCCTGTGAATGATCTGCATGTTGAACGTACATGAGAAGAGTAAAATCTACAAAGGAAACGCTGTTTGTCCAATTAGATGAATAGCTTTTAGATTGTGTGCAAACCGGATACCGTGTTTGTTTTGAATCTCCAGCCAACAAGGAGGACGCCGAGTATCAGCGGAGCAAAATGTCAACCCAGAGCAGAGATAACAAAATGGCGGCATCGGAAACGTACGCCCTTACTGCCTCGCTCCTTGAGCAAACATGCTAATATCGACGCTGGTTATTAATTGACCAGACAAAGGCTTATCCCAGGAAGCCGGCTGTCTCTCTGATAACGAGAGACTTTTAAAAGCACAAAAAGGGAGACTGAGGAGTGACAGCAGGTTGTTGCTAATGCTTTAATATCTAAAAATACAATTTCTGAGAAACCTGTGTGAAAAATACACAGCGTTACAAATGTCACACACACTGAGAAAAACATCAGAAAGTGCTTAAGTGTGAGTATATTCTGCAAACCCTCTATTATGTTCAATTACACCCTTATTATATCCAGTCTTGTAGGAATTCCTGCTGCATCACACATTTAGCTTGAAATAGGAAAATAATAATAGTTATAGCAAATAGGGTGAAGGGTTAGTCAATTCAAGAAGTTAATGATAGGGTGGGAGAGAGGATGCAAACATCCACCACTCCACTCCTGACTCTGTTACAGGCTGCACAATGTGTCATAATCACGAAGCAGGGACACTTACATAATGGTAACACACCTTTATATGAAACTCTCTGAGATACTTTGTGCAGCACATACTTAATAATGTGCCTGGTGAAGATTGTGGAGCTTTGCTGCAGAGCACAGACAATCCATGTCTTCACTGCTGACATTCAGCATGAATATGATTACCTTCATACAGAGATGAACCGCAGCACTCCTCCTTTCTCTCTCGCTCCGACTGCAGGTCCTCACCTCCAGCACTACTTTGCTATTTTCCTCTTACTGATTGAAAAAATCTAAAAGTGTCCAGTAAAACAGGGGTCTGTGCCCCTGTAGCCTGGCATTACCTAGAGTCCTATTATCCTCAGTGATAGCTCAGAGACACACATACAAGCAGAGACACACACACACGAACAATAGCACATCGATCACACATCACTACATTCTGACATTCTGAAGACGCCCATACACACACACACTCACACACTCACACACACACACACACACACACACAACAAAAACATTGATTTGCCCCCTCCCTCGGCAGAAAAACACTGCCAATCTTCACCAGGCTGTAATTTTATGGCACAACAAAATGAAAGGGTAATTTTAGCAGGATAGTGAGGGAGAGGCACAATCGGAGATAAAGGGACAAAGTTTGGTGTCTGAAAGGCCGGTGATGATGATAGCAGCCGTGCAGCGAGGGAGAAAGGAGAAGGGGAGAGGGAGAAAAGGCCGTTTGACAAGGCTGACAGCCTCACGCCTCGCTACCCAGCTCAGCACAGAAAGACAGGCGCTAAAACACTGCAATTTAGATAGTTTACTGGCCATTGTCAAAACACTAGCGCAATCTGTGGAGGGTTTAACGGGTTTAAAGTCACTCAGTAGGACCCCGGCAACCCTCTACTCATTACTTTCCCCTGCTGTCCTCTGCACACCTATGCTGAGGATACAAAACATCACAGCAGCTTATTACAGCAGAAAAACAAAAGTGGGTCATGCATCAGATTTCATAGAAACACTTATAAAGCAGCAATAAAGCACTTTTTATGTTATCTAGTTGTATAATAGTTGTAGATATTGTACATCACAGCCAACATGCATCACACACTAAAGTTTAAAGACATCTGTCCAACCTTTGGGCAATAAATATGCTCTCTGAAAGCCACAGGAGAAGATTATGTCAGAAATGCTACTATGGTGTACGAGCCCGTCCAGAGGGTTTCGTTGCGATTAGTCACCGCTGCCTCTTCTTCCTCGCTTTGTCCTCCTTTTGGTGCCAGATGGTATCAGTTTATTGTGCGGCGCTGATGAAGAGAGCCCATGCTTTTTATTCAGTTTGAAGGAAGGCCAGGATAGATTGATATTGATAACTTCAAATGGAGGCTCTGGCCTGTGGTTTGCAGAGTGGAAGATGTCCAACAATTTCCACTTTTCCTGCCCTCACAGACAGAAAGCAGCGCTGTCTCTCTATTGATGAATACACTCTGCGAAAGCCAAGCAGTCTCTGACAGTTAATCAGTTTTTTTCTTCTCTTTGTCTTTCCCCTCGTATCATTCGTTACCTCCTCTCCGTCGGGTTGCTACATTCCCCAAAATCTGCATACCTCACAGTCATCACTCATGGGTTTTCAGAGTTGCCATTTTTGAACAATTACTTTGCCGTTCTCGAGAGTTTTAAAGTTCTCGTTCATTCAGAATAAAATGGATCATGTGCAAAAAAAAAAAAAAAAGTGATTCTCCATGAAACAGGATGTGGGAAATATATGACCCTGGAGAACAAGATCTGTGCTCGTGAGGACATCACAGGACATCGTTGCACTGCTGGGTCACGCAGGGAGACTTTGCAAGAAGATAACATCAGCTGTGGTGTTCACAAACATCTGTGGCCAAACCAAAAGTGTCAGCCAATAAGGGGTTGCACAGTGTGGGAGTAGGCTACAGTTTTGTTTATTTTTGTGGTGATTTTATACTCTCTGTGTTCTTGTAATTTTTTATACAGTGATCTAACAAATACATTTACTGTATACATAGTGTACACCTGTACTGTGTAGTAAAGCTAGGATTTGCACATATGAAACATTTCAAGGTTTTCACTGCCATGGTATAAAACTTGCATGAGGACCAACCTTTTTTTTTTCATTTTGGTGGCATTGAAAAATGTAATGGTGCGATACTGAGGGTTTGAAGGATGAATGAAATGTTTCAGATGAATTACTGCTATTATTACACTTTGTACAGACATGCAACAGAGCTGTGAAACAGAAGTAACCAGTGTTCCTTCAGTTTAAATAATGTTGAGGCAAAAATGAACCAAAGCAGCAGCTGAGTTCAATGTGGTACCTCATAGAAGCAACACAAGGCAACGCAATAGATAAAGGTCGCATTTACACTGGTACCTTCTCGCTTCGTCTTGGCCCGGATCGCCCTGGATCGGCCCGACTCGGTTGCGTTTACATTGCAGAGGATGGTCCCTCCTCCATGTAGCTGGCCGTCATTCGTGACGTCATCTTCTATGCGACACACAGGTTGGAAAGAAGCAACGGAGGAACAACTGCTGTTTTTGACTCTCGGTCTGTGGCTGTTTTTTACAGCAAGGAGACAGAGGCCATTTCTTTTCTTGTTGTTTGAAACACGTCTGCACGGTTTGCCGACGATTTAAGAATGCTCACGTGTTTGCAGGGACACGTGCCGCACAGTGATGATGCAATGACACAGTTACTATTCCGACCAATAAGATTTTAGTACCTGCTCCGACCTGACCAGGTACTTTTTTGGAACTGCAGGAGAGGAGGTACGAAAAGTTGTACCAGGTACCAAGTTGCAGCTACTTTTTTGCCAGTGTAAATGCGCCAAAACCAAGGTGAGGCGAGGCGGTACCAGTGAAAATACGACTCTACGACAACAGTAAAGTCAGTTAGTTAGTTAGTTAGTTAGTTAGTACATGCTTGCATACATACATACATACATACATACAGAACAAAATACACTCAAGGAAAAAAGAAACACACCACTGATCATTTTGCAATTTTTTGTCAGTTATTTTATTTACTTGGAAATCTAATATCTGCACATCAACTAAACATCCATCTGTGATTTTCAGACCAAATTTGTCAGTGTTTGTTGCAGCTTTGACAACAATAACATAACAAAACAATGAAGCACTGTCATAAACAAAAGTAACAGATTTTTCATTTCACAGTCAATAATTAACATGACCAATTAGCATGACCAGTTCTTGTTGCTGGTCGGACCCTTTCAGGGAGATGTGACAGCCGATTGGCACCATCCTGTGCAGCGGTCGTAAGACGTGGTCGACTGGTCCGGGGACGATCATTGGAGGAGCCAGTGGCGTGGAAATGCTCAGCAAGGTGCACAATAGTCAAGTGGTGGACTCCAAACACCCTGGCCATGGTCCAACTACTGCATCCAGCTTGGAGCATGTCAATGACCCGATAGATAGATAGATAGATAGATAGATAGATAGATAGATAGATAGATTTATAGATAGATAGATAGATAGATAGATAGATTATAGATAGATAGATAGATAGATAGATAGATAGATAGATAGATAGATTATAGATAGATAGATAGATAGATAGATAGATTATAGATAATAGATAGATAGATAGATAGATAGATAGATAGATAGATAGATTATAGATAGATAGATAGATAGATAGATAGATAGATAGATAGATAGATAGATAGATAGATAGATTATAGATAGATAGATAGATAGATAGATAGATAGATAGATTATAGATAGATAGATAGATAGATAGATAGATTATAGATAGATAGATAGATGGATAGATAGATAGATAGATAGATTATAGATAGATAGATAGATAGATAGATAGATAGATAGATAGATAGATAGATAGATAGATAGATT
>OOFC01020514.1:45809-58432 GCA_900323345.1 Pseudochromis fuscus
GGTCTAGTGCTACGGGAGATGAGCAGGGATTGACAGAGCTGCAGTCGTAATGAATTGGCTCTGGCAGCATCACTCAGCCTATAAGTTCGCTCTCTTTCTCCCCCCTCCCTCCTCTTCCTCCCCCACTTCTTCCTCTCCCTCTCTGTCTCTCTCAGCAACACTTTCATCCAACTGCCTCTCAATAAACACGCCCTTGTTAGGGCCTCGCTCGCTAATCACATCTCTTCATTACAGCCGTGTTCGCTTAACCAGGCCGTTTCATTACCGCTGCTGCGCCTGCAAAACACCATGCTACCTGCTTTTGCCAATTTCCTCTCGTTATGACTGTCGGGCCACACTCACAAAATGACTAATTATCTCAGAGTCGACCTATTGTTTTTCGTTGGTGTAATGAATTCTCTTTAACACTCAGGAGACTGGACTTCATCACAAAGAGTTGAGAAGGTTTTTCACCTCTTGGACTTGAATACGGTGACATTTTTCTTTACATGCTTACAGATTTGCAGATCCAAACACTGGATGTGCTTTCTCTACATTTCCAGTCTTAGTCACACAGACTTACAGCTATAAAAAAACAGGAAGAAAACAAAAGGTTTCAGTCATTTTTCTGCTTTTCCCGTCATATTTCAACTGTTTGCCCGACAGGTGAGTTTGTGACCTTTGACTCCTCTTTGGTTCACTCTAGAGACTCAGCCAAAACGTCTCCACCTCAACTTGTGCTCTCCAAATTTCTGGCATGAATAATGTATTGTACAGTGTCTCACGTTTGAAGTGGATTGGCAGTGAGATGGACAGAGGACTGAAAGCCTCCAGGCAACATCACTGACCTTTAGATGGAGAAAGCCGCTTCTCCTGTAGTGGGGGAACCCCACTGGTTGCTGCCGAGCCATCCGACCCAGTGATAAAGGAAACCGAGGTGGTGGGGGGGCTCTGAAAGGGCACACAATGTCGATACAGGAGGAGGAGTGGTCTTCTGGACCCCCACGAGCACACTGAAGATGATCGCACTTGGGGTCTGGAGGTCTTTATCTGAGAGTCTTGAATCATTGGCTTTTGTGTGCATTGTGCAGCGACTGAATGTGATGCCATGTCCCGATCACGAGGTCTGAATGAACTTCAGTCCTGATGACAGCTGACACAGATGGCACTTTGTTTTTGTGAAATGTCTTGAGCCATTCAAGAAGTTTTCAAAGTAATTGGTGAGAGTGTTTAAGAGTTCAGCTGGTTCAGTGATGCACAGGGAAATTTATAAGACACGTGTTTGTTTTTCGAGCTTTTTCACCCATTCAACATTTGGATGAGCAAAAATTAGTCTCCTGTTTTTTGGGTTTATTTGGCTTCATTTATCTTCGACTAAAGTCATCTCACCACAGAGGACAAGAGACATCTGTATCAGATGATCTTCCTGAGCAGATGTTGCCCAGTTGTCAAGTTTCCAGAGTACTCTAGAGCAGTGGTTCTCAATCCTGGTCCTCGAGGGCCGCAATCCTGCATGTTTTAGATGTGTCCCTCTTCCAACACACCTGATTCAAATGATCAGCTCATCACCAAGCTCTGCAGAAGCCCTCGAGGACCAAGATTGCCCACCCCTGATCTAAAACATGCAGGATAGTGCTCCCCGAGGACCAGGGTTGGGAACCACTGCTCTCCTGGTGCATGCATCTATTTTTTTCTGTCTGGATTTCACCAAGTGATTTTACAGTTTATTCATCAATGGGACAAGTGAGCTCAGATGGTCCAGAGCTGGAATATAATCCAACTTTCTTTACAAGTGAGACCAGTTTGCTCATCATTTTGCTGGAGTGTACTGGTTTGTCCAGGCTGTAAAGCTACATGTCATCTGACACCTTGATCAGTAATTGGTGCTTTTGGATACTGGGATCAGACTGTTTGTGGTGCTTGTGTTCAGTCGGTGCTCTGTGCTGTACCCGTCCTCTGTTACTGATGTTAGCCATTCTTCTGATCTTGTCATTTGCTCTTTTCTAAGGACATTGATTCTGTAGGTCACGTCTGCTGACCAGTTCCCTCCCCCCCTCGGAGACTCTTTCATGTTCCCAGCAGCAACCTGACACCTTCTCTGGACACCAGCAGTCAGCTTCCATAATCCATACATCACACACACACACACACACACACACACACACACAGAGATAAAACCACATTAATGCAAACAGTGAAGTCACCCGCGTCCTCTCTCTCACAAACACATGTATGGACATGTCCGCACACACACACCTTCAACATAACAACACACACTTCCTCATATATCACTTTTTCATGCTGTTCACATCAGTGTGGACTTGTCCACAGTGTGTCAGCCTCCCACCTGAAGTGTGCTGAGATGGACTCCACTCACCTGCAGGTGGACGGAGGGGCTGATGGAGTGAAAATCAGTCTGAACCTCTTCAAGTGTCATAAAGTTCACTCATGGCTTATTAGTGATACTGTGCATTGCTCTGAGGCCTCTGCGGATGCTTGCATGAGGGCACTTCACCAAATCATTTAGAGGGTTTTCACACAATCTGATGTGAAATCAATCAATGTGAAGTGACATAACATGTTCACAGGTGGTTGTGAGATAATACTGAGCATCTTTAGCATCATTTGAAAAAATAAATGATAGAAGTTTTTCTCATTTTATCTTAAAGTCCCAGTCATTTGAATTTTTTATCCATCCATCCATCCATCCATCAATTAAATTTATTATTTACTATTTATGGTTGGCTTTTTTCCACCGTTAAATGTATTTTCAGCCTGTGGGTTAATACGTTAGTTGCAATCCTGCCCTTGATTGGAAGTAATCATCACATGTTTTGTGACAACTTCACAATAAAAGTCTTTCCATGTTTTGCTAAATAATTTATTAAATGTCAAGCAGAAGCAGTAAGAAATGTTTTTGATGTCGTGCGAGGGAATGTTTCATGTCTCTGTGTCGTCACATGTCATCATGGTTGATTACTGATGAACTCAAAGTTACACCCTGGATAACATAAACATCTAAACATCCAACACAGTTTCCCCTCGGGATCAATAAAGTTTTCTGGTTCTGATTCTGATCTGAAGGATTAGTATCCACCAAAGGAAGATACCTCTCCGATTCAGATTGTGTTGTCCGTCTTATTCATCTCAATTCTTGAATAAATATTGTTGCAGAGGACTTTTACAGACTCCGCAGAACTTCTTCCAGCATGATTTCAACAGAAAGTCGAACAGAGCTGCCATCACAAATAAGAGCTAAAACAGAAAGAAAAAACTAAGATTTCAGGCTGCATTGTTTCCTTGTATCCTTCATATGTAGACAGAATTTGTGACAGTGGACATTTTTGTTTTTCCATCCATTAATATAAACATTTTTGCAAGTAACAGAACAAGCAGCCTCATATCATTAAAAAAGAAATATTAAAAATGTGTAATAAAGTAAATATACCTTTTCTAAAACTGAAACACCTTTCTCTGGAGCTTTAAGAGTAAAATGTCTTTTTATGTGAGTGTGTTTTATATTAAACAACATATTTTGAGGTGGACTAATCTTAAATAAAAGAAAAAAAGGCAATGGATCCACAGTAAAAACAACAGTAGAGTCCACAGTGAGGCTTTGATTTTCTTAATTGTAACTTGTCCTGCACACAACCATCACCCTGCAGAAGAAAGCTGCAGCTGAGCAGCGTTAATGCTACAAAAACATTTTAATTCCCTCTTGGGTTGTGACAGAAGTCAATGCAATGTTTTCATGTGTTTAATTATGTATTATTGTTTATTCATGTATGCCCCTTTGGCATGACATCAAGCACCCACCAAGGAGGAAAAACACCACGAAGGAAGTGAGAGCAGTGGGAGAGAGTGTTGACTCCACCTGGACGCTGCCTCATTGTGTGCTAATTGTGTCTTTAACTATACTTTCCGGTGGCGGGGCAGGTGTGGAGCGGGGAGTCTCCAAGCTGATGGTCTTCCAGCAGGTCCATATATGAAGTACCTTGTTAAGCTAAGGTGGTCGATAGAGTCGGCAGTGTTTGTGTGTCCTCATTAGCTGCAGGATGTCCCTCAGTAGGAGAGGGGAGGTAAGGAGGCCCTCATCGATGATGAGGTTGTGCATGTGTGTGTGAGCGTTTGTGTGTGTGAACCATCACATTGATCGATCCCGCTCATAATCTCCCATGACCCCCTAGGCAGCATGAATTACACCAGTGGGCAGTGTGTTCAGTGTGTGTCAGTGTTTGCGGGGCTGGGAGAGTAGGAGGGGGTGGGGGGCTCTATAATTACAGCAGATGGAGATAGTATCTGAGGGACCTGCGCACAGGGGAAGCTGAGTGAGGGCAAGTGGATTAAGTCAAGAGAAAGAAGATGTGTAAAGAAGGAGGAAGAGTGAAGGAGTTCCTGTTGTACACTCAACTCCCTGCCCTGCTTCACAAAACACTGGTGCCTCTCAACAGGGTGATGATGATGATGATGATGCAGGTAGAGGCTTTTCAGCGGTTTATCTGCAGTTGTGACCAAAAGTTTAGAGACACTTGTATAAATATGTATATCATGGCAGTTTTGAGTTTCTAGTGATTATAACAGATACAAATATACATGGACAGTGGAGCACATCTAAATTTGGTAGGGCCCACTCCCACTATGAGTCCATAAACGCACCTTCAGACCACCAGCTGACTTACTGTAATTACAGTGTTGCAGAAATCCTGCTACCAAGAGAAGTGTCTCATACAATAAAATGTAATATGAATGTTTAACTCACCACTGCTTCTTAGTTGCTGCCACAGAACAGCCTCCTTTGGTCATTCAACTGAGTGAAGTCTCTGCAATCACCATATCTCTCTATTTTGGAAAATATTATTTAACCCTCTAACACTGAGCGTATCGTCGGTGATACAGAGTGACTAGCATAAACCAACTTACTGTAATTCCTCGGCCATTTGCGCTAGCGATGTGATTCCAGCTGATTCTGAAAGCCGACAAGTGGAGCGTTTCGTACATAGGTATCGTACAATATGCATTATATGCTCCGCTTGTTGCTTTCAGAATCAGCTGATATCAAGTGGCCGAGGAATTACAGTGATTAGATTGACACACGTCACTTCCTGTCAGCAGCTAAATGTTCGGGGTAAAATGGCTAATACTTTCTGATTGGTATGTGATTTATTTACCTGGTGTTTTTTCCCAGGTTAATCTTTTACTTTCCTTATTATTATTATATTATTATTATTATTATTATTATTATTATTATTATTATTATTATTATTACCATGGTCCATACAAATATACATACAACAATGCTGATTTATTTTCATTAGATATATCCATCACCCGCTCTCTTGACAGAATTGATGCAGTTCAATTAAATTTGTCGGCTCAAACTCAAGACCACCACGACACACATGCTCTTTACAAGTGTATGTAGACCTTTGACCACTACTGTATTAAATCCATTGGCTACATGAAGCGGAGCTGTAGACAAGGTGAAAGTGTAGATGGTAAATTATTTATGTTAATACTCAGTGCATCAATTATTATCCATCTTTCCATCTTGTGTACCCACTTATTTGGTTGTGGGGGTGGGTGGTTGGAGCCTATCCCAGCTTGCACATAGCAGGGTGAGGAAGAACAATTATGCATGCTCACACTCACACCTCTGGCCAATTTAAAATAATCAATTAACCTGCAAGCATGTCTGTGGACAGTGGGAGGAAGCTGAAACACCCAGAGGACGCCTGGACTCTGAAGCTGTGAGTGCTGACCGCTGCTGCAGCAGAGGAAATCTTTTTTTTTTAGTTTTTTTTTGTCTGTTTTGAAGAGTAGTGAGTGTAATGTGTTGTTTATTAGCACCAGCATGAAGATGTATGTATGCACCAACATACTGGAAGCATATTGCATTCACATGAAAAAATACAAATCTGCTCTTTTTTTCTGAAATAACAAGATAATTATCTCGTAATTATGAGAAATGGTTTTATGGAAAAATAAAAATTCAGCTCTGCTTGTCTGAGTCAATGGGACAGTGGTGTCTCTTAATCCAGGCAGGAGCTCCTCTAACGCTAACGGGGTTAGCTTTGAATCATGCACTGTGGGAGAGTCTGACCAACTTAAGAGACACCACTGTCCCACTAACTCAGAAAAACATAATTATAATTCATTTTTTACATAATTATGAGATAATTATCTCATTATTTCAGAAAAACTGAGCCGATTTTATTTTTTTCATGTGAATGCAACACACTTGTGTACCAATACACATTCTTCCAGAAGGTTTCATCCTAACACTAAAAACACTAAACCTCATTCTCTGAACCAAATTCTCAGAGACCTAAACTCATTTTTCAAATCAAACACTCTTTTGGCCAAAACTTAAACACTGTTCAGCTTCTCAGTTTGCAAAACTCATCTGCTCTTTTTTGCAAAACCTTAAACACATTGTCAGTCACTAAACACAGTTCACACTCCAACACAACTGTCACCTGTAACACACAACAACTCAAAAATGAAGACACATATTTTTAATGATGTGGTCAGAACAACATCACAGGTGGTACATGTGCTTCCACCTACAATGGACAGAAACATCCAGAGAGGGAGAGGAGTATGTATAAGAGGTGGTGGACGAGGAAGAAGGGGATGAAGAAGAGGCCGAGGAAGACCAAGAACAATCACCACTGATGAAGTCAGAGCAACCATTGTACACCATGTCCTTGTTCATGGGATGTCAGTGAGAGAAGCAGGACAATGAGTCCAACCCAATTTACATACAACACTGAACATCTCCTGACATTTCTAGTGGTCTACAGGAGATTATGACTGCATGTGAGCAGCTGGATCAACAAGCAGTGCATCCTGTGTATGTCATAGTTTGGGACAATGTGAGTTTTCACCATGCTGTCCTGGTATGTGAGTGGTTCACCAACAACCAGTTCCTCATCAAGGTTTTCCTTCCACCCTGCAGCCTCCTCCTGAATCCAGCAGAGGAGTTTTTCTACATGGAGGTGGAAGGTCTGCGACCGACAGCCCTACACCAGCAAAACTGTCACAGCAGAGGGATCTCCCCCTGTTGTCTGGAAAGGGAGAATATGGCCTGTGATGTGGATCAAGTCCTCTGGCTGGACCCTGCACAAAGACAAGATGTTGGAGACTGACTCTCAGCGACTTTGACTTTGTAGCAATGTGCTTTTTATTTTTTTATTGTTTTTTTTTTTTTTTATGAATCTGCTGAATGTAGACAAATGTCACTTTGACAATGATGATTTTTTTGCTAAATGTATTTTCTGGTAACTACTGTATTTTCCAGACTATAAGCCATTACTTTTTTCTGACGCATTGAACTTAAACACCGGTGTTTCTCTGCTCTGTGCCACCGATACATTTAGCATCGTCACATCAGACCCGGTCAGAGTGGACCACAGGAGCGCTCAATAATCCAGAAAATACGGTACATGCCCTGAATGCTGTGTCTTGAATTATTTTATGTAGTGTCTAATGACTGCTTTGTGGTGAATATATTTTCACTTGCTGTGTGTAGGATCTGAACACATAGTTTGGTTTTGAACACTAGATAACTGGTTTTGAGGTGAAAGTTTGATTGTGATAGAGAAGTCTGTGGTTTTGTGAATGTAGTTTGAAGTTTTGGATTTGTGCTTAAGGTTTTGAGTAAACTGGCGGAGGTTTCAAGAAATGTGTTTTAGCAATAGTGAAAAACTGTAAGTTTCATACAAAGTTGGAGTCTGTGACGTACCAAGAAATATGTCCTGCCACTAGCAAAACGAAGGGAAGAAGTATACCCTTAGCCGTGGATGTAAATAACGACAAGTCACCATTGGAATTACATTTCTTACACCTCAGGGATGCACACAATGCATTTTGGTGAGAAATGCTGAATGTATACATAAGGCCGTGTCCACAGGGAACGGCTCTGTGTGAAAAAATGCCGCCTCATTCATTACATTGAAACCACTGTGCACAGTGTGGGTGCAGCTACAGGAAACTCTTATACCTCAGAGCTACATTAACCAACAAGACAGAGCACTGGCCGTCACATTCCTCCCAGATTACTGTATTCAAATGATGTGACACACCTTCAATTGATCTGTTAGTCAAACCAAACTTCCTGGATTACATATGTTCCCCCTCAAATGCAGCAGGACTAGTTTGTTTACAAGAGTAACTGTGTGTATTTCATCAGAACCTTTGACCTACTCAGAAGAAGCTTCAAGTATTTTGTATTGAATGCTCTCTGGTATGAGTGTGGTATGAACACTTGAAGTAAACACCTGACATTCATAACAAGAAGGTTGCACTGAGAGGAAATGACATCAATTAATAAAATGTTTTCCTATTCGCAGCATTACAATCACCCAACAGCAAATAAAGACTGAAACATCCTGGTAGGAGATCAAACATGTATTTATATGAAGAGAAAGAAACTAAAATAAGACTTACAGCTCTCAAAGTCAGCTGTGTCGTGTTTTATTTTTTACTAGACAAGAGCACGATCCAGTCTTCTCTTTAGTCCTTCAACCCTTCCTGTTAATTTTCTTGGGGAGGAAAGAGGCTGGAGTTATATGAAGGTTGTCACATGAGTCGGCTCATACATCAAACCAGATGACCTTAGCCTTGGTGACAGTCAGGACAGGAGGACGCTGTGTGCAGATACCATCCTGTGTGTGTGTGACAATGTTCATGCACATACCTGCATGTGTTATTTTTTTAAACTGTTTATTATTTGGCTTGTTTGTCTACATCACTGCTCACCCTCTGTTTTCTTTAGATCCAGCTCATTTCTGCTCAAGAAAATATGCAAATCCGAGCGCAGTGAAACCAGGAAGCCGTGGGCGCACTAAGGGATATCCTCAGGTATAGGATTACACTGGCTGAAGATTATTATTGATTTGCTCATGGAGCTGTCAGTCTCTGCTCAGCTGCCGGGAGCAGGGTGACTGACAGGGACGGGGTTGGGTGGCCCGCAGCCAACCAGGAGGAACCACTCTGCTGGATGGGCTGGGAAGATGGAGAAAGATTGAGAGAAGGATAACACAGAGGGATAAGGGTAATTGATGATTGTTTCAGCAGAGGAGAGGAGAGGAGAGGAGAGGGAGGCTGATGAATGGGAGATGGAGGAGAAATGACTGAGAGTGGAGATGAGACAGAGACCGGCTGCATCGTCCAAGTCTGTGAATGTGAATGGAAATCAAAACAAAGTAGAATTTGTACATTTCTAAATGAACCTGAGGACATTGTTGTCAGTCCCAGGATTGGGTTTGAGGCTGAAGTAATGACAAGGCTGGACAGGTTGTATTATTGATGGTTAAGATGCAAGTTACAAGCCAAAAGTGTGCTGTTGTTGATCAGTAATAGTCAATATTTTTTCAGCCAGGTACCCCTTAACCAGCATGGGTGCCTTGCTCAAAGGCACCTCAGCAGGGCCTTGGAGGTGGACTGGCCCCTCTCTAGCCACCAGTCCACACTCCGTGTTTCGATCTGGTAGGGACTTGAACCCGTGACCCTCCGGTTCCCAACCCTAGTCCCTACCTATTGAACCCCTGCTGCCCCACCCCCTTAAAACACAGCGCTGTGCCATCAGTGGCTGGTTTATTAAACTTTGTCAAAACTCTAGTTTTTAGCAAATTAAGGAATTTAAACATCTGACAGTGCTGGTGAGCTTCATAAAAATCAGTCACTACAGGCAAGAACACGACGAATGTATAAAGGTGACGACATCAGAGAGCAGGAAAATGGTTTTCTTTGTGTCTGTATGTGGGAGCCACAGAGGGACTCTAATGCTGAGTTACCCATAAAGACAGAGAACCAAAATGGGGATTATTGTGCATATTGTGTGTTGGTAAATACCTTGCAGATCGAAACGTTGCACTTATAAAATCTTGGGAGCTTTGAAATCTGCTTTTCAAAAGCCTCCTGTTTGTAAGTGTAAACATCACATCATCAGTGCAGTTCAATATACAGAACAAAGCAGATGGGATGAGGGGCCTCAGCTTTCATTCATCACACCACATTTTATACTTAGGGCTGAAAGAGTTAAACATGAATAAAGGCAGAGAAAACTAACCTTGACATGATGGTATGAATCCTATATTCTCCTCCATTAATATACTACGTTTTTGAAGGACTAGTAAATCGAACCTCTATTCATGCATAGATTGTAATATCGAGGCCTATCAGAGGGAAATTCAGGCATATTTGATCCTTTATGACAAAGTTGTGAGAGTTTATCTGTGATCGTCCTGATGGGCTGCCAGGATGCAGTCCAACAGTACAGTCACACAGGACATGAATGAATGGAAATAAGTTTGTGTCGTCTTGCACCGAGTTGAAAAAGTTTTAACTTGAGCGACAAATTCACATCTAAAACCAATCACTGACGTCACCGAACAGAAATGGACGGGGTGAGTTTGTTAGATCCTCGTGACACGACTTTGACTTTTTGCTGTTTCCAGGATCTCCACAACAGATAAAAGGAGCCAATATTGCCGCCCCGATATAGTGGCTCAGTGGTAGAGCGACCGTCTACCAACCGAAGGGTTGGTGGTTCGATTCCCGCTCCTCACAGTCATGGTCGGTGTGTCCTTGGGCAAGACACTTTACCCACCTTGCCCTGCATGAATGTTGGATAAATGGGTTGGTGGCGGTCGGAGGGGCCGTAGGTACAAATTAGCATCCACACCTCCGTCAGACTACCCCAGGGCAGCTGTGGCTAGCTTAGCTTACCGCCACCGGTGTGAATGAATAATGGTCTCTGTGCGAGCGCTTTGAGTCTGAACTTCCAGAGAAATGCTCCATATAAATCCAAACCAACCATTATTCGTTGGGGTTAGTAGGGTTACTAAACATTAGCATTAGATCCACAAGGTTTGGGATTTGTGCAAATGGTGTGCAGTAATCAATAACTGGGATACTAGTACTTGTCTCTGTGTTAAATGTAAATGCCATATCCTTAATGTGTTACTCATACATACTACCGCTCAAAAGTTCAGGGTCATGAGATAAAAACCCAGTTGACCAACTTTTCCTGAAACAAGCATCAAAAACTGAACTGAACACAAACAGCAACCAAAACATCAAGATATTGAGTAAATATTATTCAAACCAGCAAAACATCTTCAGACCATAACTCTGCCTCTCCTGTGTTTGACAGTGGGAGGGACACAAGTGTTTTCAATCATGTTAAAGTCTGAAACACATGTAATCAGAGTTAAACATGTAGATCAAGTTGGGTCTGTCATTTGTTGTCATTGGAAAACCACTGGTTTTACAGGGTGACTCCAAACCTTTGAGCAGTAGTGTACTTGGATAAGCTTCGTGTAACAGAGTTCATTTAATCCTATTGCAAATGTTTCATATGATTCCTCGTTCAGAGACAGGTAGAACCTCATCCTGAATAAACACATTAGTACAGATGAAATCTTTTGAAACTAATTAGTTTTCTGGCTGGTTGCATCAGGACTATTTCATGTGTTCAGTGCAATTATGACAATCGTTTCCTCATCACAGGGCTGCATGTAATATCCTGCATTGTTTGGTATATATGATGATTATTTTTTCTTAACTTAAAATTTGATAGCTGAGGTGAGTGATATATGAAAAAAAATGAACACACAGTGAGCTTGTTACTTGACTTCCACCACTTTCCACTTGCCCTCTACTGCTGTGGTGAATACAGTCAGGCCTGTCTGTCTCCTGCAGCTCCCCCACCATCACTGCTGCTGACGTGGCTGCAGTCAAATAACTCTCTTCACTGACACACCCCCCCAAACACACACACACATTTTTCTTCTGCAAACAATCTGCTGCAAACTGCACCATATTGTTGAGTCCTCCTTGCGTCACAGTGTACACCAGCACACAAGAAATTACACCTGCAACTAAAATCGAACAATGATGAGGTAAAAATATAGCAGGTCTGATAATTGGCTGCAGCAGGGGTTAAAGATCTGAGCACTGGAGCTTAGGAAATGGAGTGAAGGTAATATAAGTGCTTGTTATTACTCAGATAGAAATTGCCCCAGTTCAGCTGATTCCCTGTCTGCTCTGGATTATCAGTCCATCTCTAGTCAAAGTTAAACTCTATCACATATTACTGAAGATCCCACAGTCAAATTTGAAATGAATGAGTAGCGGGGTCACGGTGCTCTGTAAAGGCTACACCACTGTTTTCTTGACATCAAATGGTTTGACCTACTCCAGGAACTGTGCCACTTTTTAAGTGAATACAGCTGTAAACAGTTTGTCCTTTGTTAGACGCTTTGCTTAATTTGAACAGCATTCAACTACATTAATGCTGAAAAAAATACATACAGTACAGGCCAAAAGTTTGGACACACCTTCCCATTCAATGTGTTGTCTTTATTTTCATGACTATCTACATTGTAGAGTAAAGTAAAGTAATGATGGTCACTCGTTTTTCTTCAGTTAGCTAAGTTCATCGAGATAATGCAAAGAGTTTGCAAAGTAGTAATCAGACCAAACGGTGGCTATTTTGAAGAAACTAGAATATAAAAAATTTTCAGTTATTTCATCTTTTTTAGTTAAGTACAGAACTCCACGTGTGTTCATTCATAGTTTTGATGCCTTCAGTGAAAATCTACAATGTAAATAGTCATTAAAATAAAGAAAAAACATTG
>OOFC01020519.1:0-13559 GCA_900323345.1 Pseudochromis fuscus
GAGGAGGCCGGGCCAGTGATGTAGGAGGAGCCAGTGTCGATCACAGCTGTGCAGCCCTCTGCGCAAAACATCATCTCTGTCCCCACAGAAACACTGACAGAGTAAAAGAGAAGGCGGAAAACAAAATACAATTACATTTCTGAATGGTTGCACACACACACGCACACACACACACACACACACACACGCACACCATATGCATCATAAAGAACAGCTCTTACCCTTTCATGGTAACTTCCCATTTGCCTGTCTCCCTGGTGTCCATATATTCAAAGTTTCCAGTGTAGTAGTTTGGATCTGTCCCCCCGAGGACCAGCTCCCCACCTGGAGAGTGTTTTGGGTCCCTGAAAACAAAGAATCAGTTCATCTCTCAAGCACAGTTTTGCCTTGTGCATATCCTGCTGGGGCTGAAATGAAAAGTTCTTGACCTCTCATTTGTATAATCCTTCATGCAGGCAAAGAAAATATCATTAGATTTTTTCTGCGTGTTTTTCTGAACGTAACAAAGCGTGATGTATAGCTAAGAGAGGTGTTTTAAGCTTTGTTGTTCCCTCACTGATGGTATTTTGTCTTTACATGTAGCAGACGTACTTGCAAGTGTTTAGAGGAAGAAATTCTGACACCTAAATATTTTTAGAGTTATATCCAGTTTACTTTTATCATTGATTCATTTATGTCTTGACAGTAACATCATTTTTGTCCTGCAGCATAAATATTTTTTCTAATGTCTTACTTCATGTTGCTCCCACTCTGTAAATAATCTATGTTTCTTTAGTCTGTCAATGGCAGGTCATAGAAAATGAAACTGAGTAATGGATGGTTTCCTTCAACCCACCTGCTGTAATAAACAGAAAACACCTCTTCCTTGAGGACATGCTGAGACATGATCCGGTCAAACACCGGTGTGATCCCATCAATGGCCACGTTGGGATACCCCATCCCCAGGACTCCATCAAACTTGGCAAAGATGAACGGCATAGCTGACAGAGATGTGGCTTCTGCAAACACTTGCACCACAGGAATACCACCGACCTGCAGCAATAAACAAACCGAAGGTCCAAAGGTTTTAGGTTTTAGGGAAGTGATATTTTTTGTGAAACCCATTTATTTTGAAAGGTTCAAACTCACCACAACCACATCCTCGCTCAGGAAACCCCTGACATTTCCACTGGCGTACTGGATGGAAAATCCCGTTCCATTCTCGACATAGGTCCGGGATTTTGACGCATCGTACCTGTTGTGAGTAACTAAAAGTTCAAAATGCATTTGAGTCATAGAACAAGTGGAAAGTTTTATTGAACAGTGTTTCCTCCAATATTTTGTTTATTTAAATTTACTGTCATTATTTAAACTTGCAATACCTTGTTGTTTTAGCCACGAGAGAAACTAGTTGAGAACTCAACATTGTTGTCCCCTTATAAGTGGATGTTGTGAACAGGTATGTAGCTGTGTCTGGTCATTGAGAACAAGCTCTGTTTTTGGTCTCTAACAACTCCTCAGGGACGTTTCTTAGTCTTTGGCTGTTAAGTGCTCCACTATGTTCACCCACCACAGACATTTCTCTGTCCTCCTGCTTTTTTGGTATCAAGCTGATAATGTACAGTGGTAATTTCAACTGAGAGAGCCTCAAAACAACAAATGTGTGAGCCACACATTTGAACAATGAGATGGGAATCACTGTAAAACTCTGTAGAGCTGTTCATCGCTACCAAAGACTCCTCTCCTACTGTCAGTAAATTCACATTGCCAGGTAATACATTATAGATTATAGTTGCTTTAAGTAAATATTATTTTCCTGTTTGTATGCATGCACACGGACACTTACAACAAGCCGTGGAGAAAGGTGAACAGCTTTGTGAGGGCACCCAGAGGTTTGCTGAGCCCGTGTCAAACACCACGTTGAACATCTGCGCCGGAGACCCGATGCTGATTTCTCCAAAGTACTGAGACTGTTGGGAAGAAACAATGTGTCATGAGTGACTTGGGTTGAAAATGAAAAATGTGCAATAATACAAAAATTTAATTATTTTTATTATCATTTTTAATATGTTTTTTGTTCAGTTTTCCAAAGTTAAATTCAGCTCTTACAGCTTTGTTACAAAGTAATTTTCTGCTGGGATTAGGAATCATGAGGTAAATAATATTTCAAAGTAAAAATTCAAAGTCAACTGGAGCTGCTGCTTTTACTCTGAAACACATTATAGCAATTGTCTCAGAGAACTAATGAAGTGTCAAAGATGAGTGGTCTCTTTAACCTTCCAGGTTCGGGTCTGGTTTTGTCAGGAAAAAACAAATTTCCAGGTGTCTTCAATTTACTAGATTTCCTTTCACCTGTATTTCTTACAACCTTTCAAAATACAACACACTCATGATAAACCTCATGGATGTCTGAAGGTGTCTCACATCCAAGTAGTTGGTCAGTGGCGTGGGAACCGTCCCGTTGTTGGTATCATCTGTGCTTGTCTGGGCCAACTCCATCAACACCTGCTCTACAGAAACACCCATCTCCTGCAGGGTCTCTCTGATAGACGGCATTTTCTTCAGGGCAATTCTGAAAACAAAACAGAGGAGGGAATTTTCAGCACACAAAAAACTTGAATGCAAGTGGGTATGATTACTAAAAAAAATCTGAAGAGGTTTGTGAAAAGTTTTTTCCATGCTATATATCTGCTACATAAGTCTGGTCATCATCCCAGTATAACAATGAGCCTTTAATAAACTACAGATTGCTTTGTTCTCAGTGCAGAGCCAGAAAAATGAACGAAAGCATATGTTGGCCAAATGCAGAAAGGATTAGCTTTTATAATGAACCAATAAAACACATTTGTTTTCCTGTCCTCATTTGTTGTCTTGTCACTACTGCAGCACATTTTCTCTTATGCATATGCACTTATACAGTAAAGCTGACTTTTACAGTTGGGTTTTTTGAAAGAACAATTTTTTTTTTTTTTTACCTTCTCAAAGCATGACTCGTGGTCACGGTCAGTGATACAGCAACCAAATACATCCAGGAACTCAGCAGCAGTGCCATGGGGACGTCTCAGATGGCAGGCAGAAAATACAGAACAGTGATGGAGGATGTATCTGCGCAGCTGCTCCTTCCTGGATTTGTGAATATCAGTATTTAATGAATCCAAGTTTGTGAAATCTGAACCTGTCTCTCTTCCTGTGGTGCCTTCTTCCTCAACTCTTTTTATACCATGTCTTCTTCACTATGTTCTCCTCCAGGGGCCACCGGCTCTGGCTGGGAGTTTTCCTGGAGGTGACCACTTGAAAACAAGCCTGACCCACCCCACCCCACCACCCTGCCCTGGACACTGCCCTCCTGCCTCGGTCACACAACCTCTACTGTGATAAACAGGTCCCACTGAGAGATGTGAACTCTGACCTTTGGAAAAACACTGAAGACACAAAGCAGTGGCGCAGAGCTCCAGAGATTGCTGACGTTGTTAAGCAGGACACCTTGTTTGCAGGGCTGTGAGAACCTTTACAGGAAACCAAAGATGCTGTGAGCTCGTCAGCCAGATTATTTGGATGTTGTTCATTAAGCACAAACAGAATCCAAATAGGTTCCATTTCACTAGATGATGTTCTGGTCTTTATAATGATCCCAAGGATTAAAAAAAAAAACCCAACAACAACATCAATATGACTTCCTGTCTTCTTTTCCCACAACCATTAATTTCTTTTCTGTGAGACAGGCAACTTTCACACCTCTACTCTTTAGTGATGAAGCTTGTGCACCATTTTTGCACAGATTTTTACTTTTACAGACAAAAAAGGAAACGATAATGTACAACTGTAAATTTAGTTTAAGGATTTAGACAGTTGGCAGGAGTCAGAGCACATGTTGAGTGCATTACGCTGTACACGGCATTGGCAGAATGCTGCAGTTCTGGTCTGTAACTACATTCTGTTGCTGTGCTATGCTACATGACAAGGCTTAACACCTAATCACTCAGTGCTAGTGCTCGCTGGGTTTAAGCACAGGGAGGATTCCCACAGTATCTAGTCCGTCTGGATGGGGCGGGGTGCTGGTACTGTACTGACCACCCAGTTGAGCCACGAGATATGTGGGGGTCCATGTCAGGCGTAAGCTCAAGGCAGCCATGGCAGAGGTCAGAGGTCATCCAATAAGATACTCCCTGTGAAGAGAGCTTGCAGAAAGTTACACACAGCTTATAGAGGCAGTCCTGATGTACAGCAGAGCTACACCGCAGCAAGACAGAGCAGTGGCTACTGTGCAGAGCAGCCTCCATCTGTTTGTTTTCTTTTTAAAGTGGTTGTAATGAATACTTTTATTGGGTCTCCCAAAATGATGAGAGAGTTATTATCTGAATCTGCCCTTCCTCTCAGGGTTAGCTGCATACTGAGTTTAGATATAATGTTTACATTGTTCAGCACAGAGATGCAGTTCAGGTACTAGTTAGTAAATGCAGAGCAATATTTAGCTCAGAGAGAAGAAACAAAGGGCAGTAAACACTGGATTTAAATATATCCCAAATCACTTAACAGGTTTGTAGTATCAACTTAAAAGTTGTTCAAGTGGCCAAAAAAAACTCATTTATTGTCAGTTCAGAGCTGATATAATTGATTTTTGCCCTTTAGCACTGCAACAAGCTGGAACCACATTAATATTATCATCTTTGAAAGCTGGTTTGGAGGTAAACTATTCCTAAACTGTTCTCCATGTAGTGTGGAAACACCACACTGGCTGAGAGGAAATCACTTCAATGAGTCATAAAAAACTGCAAAGACGATCATCTGCCCGGACGTCCCCTCCCTGGACACTCCCCCCCAACACCACCACCACATCCAGCAACGCAGGAGGAAGACACAGAGCATCCTCAGAGACAAACACCGCTCAGTTCACGCTCTGTTTAGGTTTAAGTACTACAAATAAAACCTGAGACACCACAGGCCCATGAGCATTGCGCCCCATAGGAGCATCTCATTCTTTCCAGCTTGAACCTGTTGGCTTAGGACATTAAGGTGGGAAGAAGATACCACACCTCTGAGCTCACTTTGGACAATTTAAAGAAAAAAACAAAACAAAAAAACACATAAATGTGAAATATTGTGCAATAAATTCAGTGTGTAGTAACAAACTGCGCTGTGCAATAAACTGTTCAAATATGCAACAGTAAATCATCCTATATTTTAGGTATAAGTATTCTTTACATTCATGTTTATTGGTTTTCTTGTCCCAGAGTTACATTCACATTGATTTATTTTCATATTTTATACAGCCATGTCTCTACATATTTCTGAAAGGGTGTATTTCTATTTTTTCTCTCTGTGTTATTTGTATTTTACATGTACTGTCCTGTACCTGTACAAATGACAATACGGATCTATTCTATTCTATTCTATTCTATTCTATTCTATTCTATTCTATTCTATTCTTTTCTATTCTATTCTATATTTACAGGTTTTATTGAATGCTGTTGATAAAAAAAATTAAACTACCTGCTGTCCAGGAAATAAGATGAGAGCAGTTAAAGTGAACTGATGAAACCGTTTTTGTAAAAAACTAAAAAAACTTTGCAGCTTTAAATCTTTTCAAGGATCATTTTCTGAAGGTTTGTCTTAATGAGCAAGAGTTTGTGACTGATTTAAAACATTTAACTCAATAAGAGGTCAGTACAGGGTACCTGCCGTGTCATCGTGCAATTAGACCTGACAAGCAAAGTTTTGAAGGCACATTTTTTTGAAGATAATCTCACTGACATCTGACTCTTGACCTGCCTTGGCTAAATGGATATACATAAGTCTCGTTCCCACACTGCCTTGAGAGACCCATGCGTCACTCCTGCTTGGCCTCCCACCTTTTCAATGGGTCTGCTCCACTGGTGGGCATGGGAAATGTAAAACTGTCTCCTAGAAGTCGATTGAAAAAAAAAAAAAAAAAAGATATGTGTTTTATTAATTCTTTGAAGACATCAAGTCAACACTGAGCCTCCAGTCTCCTCAGAAGTCTTCATGAAATTATACAATTTTAAAACAGAGTGATACATCTTGTAAACAAACTAAAGCGAGAAGTTGTCAGGAAAGTTGCAAAAGACTAAACCTCAAATGAGTTTCTGCTGACAAACATGCATCAGAGCCAGAATTCACATCTTAGGATCGAAGGACGTGCTGTCTGTCATGATAAGAAAGACATGAGGCAGCGCAGTGGTTGTTAGCAGGAAACGAGACTCAAGGGAAGTTATCTCTCAGACAAACAAGCCTGACTCCCAGAGCCACAAAAACTCAGCGTTAGATTCTGACCAGCTGGTTTGAGCCTAAATTTCTGTTTTCACGTTTTAGCAACTGCCTTTACCCACGCACTGGCTTCATGCAATGGAGTAGACAAAAAACACTGAAAAACAACGGGTCTCGCTAAATTTATGGTAAGTTTTGTTTTTGAATTTCCAAGCCAATGAAGTCCAAATTGGAAATGACGAGACTGTGATTCCATCTGGAGACAATATGCATGAAAATATGTGGCCAGTCCTCACAACAGGAGGTAGAAAATGCAGAAATTGAGACCAAAACAAGCCGTAAAATATATTTAATGTGCAAAATCTCATGGCCAAGAGCACTTTAGGTTTTGATTTTTTTATTTGGACTGATTAATCATAATGAATTAGTATTTAAATTTGCACATGGCCCTGACTCTTTTGATATTTTAGGACAGGGGTGTGAAACTCGTGCCATGCAGGGCTGAGACGGTGCCGGCCGGCTGGAAAGAAATCCTGCAGGGTGTCTGCCCTGCATGGGACGAGTTTGAGACCCCTGTTTTAGGAGGAGGACGCTTGCTGCACTGCTTATGTCCAGCAGAGGGAAGCATTAGACTTAAAAACACATCCGAACAGAACTGAGAACAAACAACATGTCACCACACGGAGTCAGTCTTTCTCCCTGAAGTCTGAGGGAAAACATTATTACTTATTAATCTCTGTGAGAGTGTTTGACGAGGTTATACACTTGTTTTTTTTATGTTTCCTAAAGAGAGAGAAATTTTAAGTTTTGATTTGTATTATTCATGAATCTTATTTAATCAATGTTAAAAGACAGACATAAAACATTAGATATAAACCCGAGTCTAAAACTACATGATGGGAACTTTTTCAAAATATTTTTTTCTTATGTGTTACTGATGTGTCACTCTAGTCTAAAACAGCTGACCTGATTTCTGAATGTCCCTATTGTTTTCAGGGGTCCAACAGTGTTGATATCCCTATTGTTTTTGTTCAGGTTAGTTAGTCCCTATTATATGAAACCAGGTCAGGAAACTAAACGGCTGGTGGTGCAAAGGTTAAAGTTTAATGGAAGATTTTAGGGCCTGAAATTTTTCATTGGAAAAAATTGAATCACTTCAACCCTTAAGAGGTAATACAGATGAATGAGTTTGCTAACTAACAGTCACACAATCAAATACTGTATTTCCACCTATTCCTTACACACACCTGTACACACACTACTTGACTTAAGACATATTTGATCAATATTTGTATATTTTTCTAACATCAGTGCCACAAACTGACGTCTGGTGAAAGTTCTCTCTGGATTAGTTGTGATATTGATCAAATGTGGTGACTCTGGTCTGAAACAGTCATTTGTTTCCACCTGCTCAGTCACTACACATGGTCTTTAATACACCACCAGTCAGACAACAGCTCCAATGTAAGAGAAGACGCAGCGATGATGCCTCCAGTGTGTTGTGAGGGCTGTTATAACATCATCACAACTAGTTTAAGCAACTTTTTAAATTATACTAAATTTAAAAGAGCTAGATGTATTATTGTGTCTTAGTTAATTTGTGTTATGGAAGAATAGCAGGCAGACTTGAATGATGCCGTCCTGGGTGTACAGATTGTGTCTGCCACAGTCAAACCTCTTTTGAAAAGCTAAGCAGTGTCAAGTGTACACAATTAGAACAAATCAAACAAAAGGAGAAGATACACAGACAGACCCTCAGGGGTATAAGCAGTAATAGTATCACATGTCATAAAGAAAACCATAATATCAAAAGCAAAGTAAAATGCAAAAATAGGCCTTGTTCACATTGAGCTTTGACTTGCCAGTGTCCCAGTAATTCATGACTGAGTAACAGTGACACAGCATGGGAAGAAACCAGGAACTCTAAACTGGAGCAGCTAAATGAAATGCAGACATCATTATATACACCTGTGTGTGTTTTAACTGGGAAATGTAAAAATGCCATTTGTTACAGTTCAACCATTTTCCAAACAGAGAGGAGGGGCTTACAGGGAAAGGTGTGAGGTGGAAATTACATGTCAAAGGAAAAAAAAGCACAATGTCTTAGATAAAAATATTAATACAAAATATAAAATAAATACAGAATTAAATACTAAAATTCAACGAAAGATATATAAAAGAAAGCAATGATGTATTAAAAGAAAATACACTCTGTTGCGGAGAAATAATAAACTACACAATATTCAGTCTCAAAAACAAAAGTGACTCCTGTTGTTGATACAAAGCTGATCTTTTATTTTTTTAAATATATATACATATATATAAAGAAAAATACTCTATAAAAAAATACTCTATACTCTAATACTATACTTTTTGATCAGCTAACAAGATAAATTGAACATGTGTGGAGGGGGGAAAAGTTGTGACAGCTCGTGACTGCTACCAAATCACAACATGCAGAGAGTATATGTGCAACCTGTTCCCTATCTAGGAAATATAACATGTGATGATATCTGGTTTGTGTCCCGTGAAGATACGCTGCAATTCCCAGGGAGCTTTATTAAGAAACAGGTGCTCACAAAACATCTGGTGAGCGCAGCTGAAACCATAGCAACTGCACTTGTTTTTGCTGCTCAGTGTTTGCGACACAAAGTGTGCCAATCCATCACCTGGACCGATGAATATTTAATAACAGCAGGCCTGCAGTTACACTCTAATGGTATGTGTGGATCACCTTATTAGTATTATTATTATGAAGTAGCTCTGATTGCTAATTGTTTGCCTCATATATCTCAGAGACAAGCTTCTGTTTCCTATTCATTTATACAGCTTGCTGAAGCAATGAATACTTCTGCATCTGCACACTGCTGTAGTAATCATAACAATATCAATACATTACTGTAAACAGATGGTGTGTGTGATGTTTTGCATTAATTAAGAAATATAAATGACATGTGCGTGTTTTGGCCGGTAAGCATGTGCGGGTCTTTGTGGGTCTGTGAACAGCATCAGAAGATGAAGATACGAACTGCAGCCAGCTGATATAAAAAGACGCCCGGCAGTGGCTGCAGTGGAGCCAAAATGATTCAATAAATGAGAGAGCGAAGCTGCAGTACAAAGCTTTGTGAAGCCGACTGTTTTGTACTTCAAAGCTCGGCTAATATCAAAAACTGGCTGCTGGCAGTCAGAACACAGAGATCCAGCCATTTAAAAAACTGTTGCTCTGTTTAAACTGAGGTAGTCTGGCCAATGTGTGGAGCATTTACCACCAGCTGCATCAGCATCTCACCAGTGGCCTTAACATGCAGTCCATTAGAAGTTTTCCTGTGTGATACGTACACTACTGCTTTATGAATAACACATTTTGCATTGTTAAAACTCCCGGTCAGTAGGTTACAGATGGTTTAACCAATAAATGCTCATTATAGGCCAAATTAAGTAAATTATTTAGATGTGGAAGAAAATTTGCTGTAAACTCATATTTTAAAGCAGCTATTTATGAATTATTTTACAGCTGCGTTTATAAAATATTGAAAACTGTTACAAATTAAAGTGCCCAGCAGTATGTAAAGTGGTTGTAATTAGCTCCAGCTCAGCCGGCCACAACATTAAATGCTTCTTATACGTGTAAGCATCTGTAATCATAATCTAGTCCTGTAATGTATAATAATATAACACTGATAATGAACTTTTACTACTCTACTACTACTGTAGGTTCATTTTGTAGGGATGTAAGTTTGTAATTTTAATTAAGGTGACCTTGCAAAGCAGGACTTCCAATGGGTTATTCTTTATGTGATAACGTGAATTTTACTTAAAATCAAACTTTACTAGAATACGTCACATTACTCGGTGTCTGCTCGGTGTATTATTTGCACAAAACTGTTGCACTCACATTCACAGACACATAAATATACACATAAAAAAAATCTGCCCTAAAATATGGGACTCTGCTTCCTCCACCATGGTGCCTTCAAAACTGGACAGTGACGAAAAAAGAAAAAGTGTTAATATTGTATTTACAGTGCAGAAAATAAACAAGCAGACCAGATAAAAGGTCTTTATGAGTCAATGAAATTCCAGCTCATCACGAAGCCTTTTTGACAAATGTGACTGTGACATCACAACAAAACTCCACATGAAAGTCTGAGGACTGAAACCTCAGTGAGAAAATGAGTGACTCCATGAGCCTTTCACTCTTTTTAAGTAAATTCATTGTCTCAATCATTAATGCAGCAATTTGTTGAAAGTTAACAACAGTGGTGACTGTGTCTGTCAGCTCCTTTAAATCTTTAGAGCTCTCTTAAAGTTGTTGTTGTTACCTCAAGCACATGACAGGATTGTGTGCACAGGATATCCTTATTAAAAAAAAGACATCCTCCTCTAATTGCTCAGCTTTGTGACTTCCTGGACAACAAGAATCCACATCCTCGCGCCCACCAAACATCCTCTGTGTGGTGTTCACAGCAACAGGCTGACTCATTTCTGATGGCAGACAATGGAGATATCTCATTGTATCAGTTTTATTGTTTTCATCTCTGTTGTCTGCAGGACCTTGTGGGTTTTTTTTTTAGTTTTTTTTTTAGTAATAAGTCCATTGTTGCTTTGCGCCGCATTTCCCGGCGATTCATGTTGAACTACGTGTCAGCACTATTTCCTAAAGCTTCAAACAAAGAGTCATGTTGCTGCTGTGATGATCATTACTCCACCACAGTTTTACTACTGCACAGATAAAAGAGAGAAACAACTTTGTTATTGTGACATCCTTCACACAAGAAGTAATGGTGACACTGGAGAAAAGATCCTGACTCATGATGTCTGAGCTGTGGCCTCTATTCTTTGGGCTGAATGACAACATGCAGTTTATAATATGTGTAAATCTGTTTTTTCTTTCTCTTGAACTTATTTCATTTCTTGACAAGAATTACATGACATCCTTCTTCTTCTTTGACTGTTGTCCATATGTTTGTGATCTCCACTGTCTGGAACTCATTCTTTGATCCTGTATCCTTTTACCTCCAAAGACTTGTCTGTCACCAGATGTTTATAAATGTAAGTGATAAGTACAAAGTTTAAATCAAAATATACATCATGTTCATAACATTAAAACTCCAGAAAGGAGGGGAAGTGACCTAAGAGAGGCAAAGGAGATGGGAAGTATTACTAGGAAGGCCAAATTAACTTGTAATACCTCTGAAAAATAAAAGCAAAAAATTTAAATAAAGGCAAAAACACTTAACATTTATTTTTTCTGCATGCGGGAAGACGGTTTCTTGCTCTTCCATCTTTTATGTCTAAAATGTCTCATTATGTGGACACAGTATGTGATGTTTGATGGGAGAGAACATATGAAAACAAATGAAGCATCTTTGTGATGCCTGCTATTGATCTAAGATGCTTGCAGTCATGTCTCGATGAAAGTCGAGGATTAAATTAAAGTAATGCCATTTTATTTGAGATACAAAGAGTCCAATTAATTAAATTATTTCCATGTTCGCATGTTTTCCAAATATAAACTCTATCATATACTTTCTCACTTTGATTACAATGTGACGCTACCTTCGGTTAACTCTGTAACTGTCAGTCCTCATCAGGTGGACTGAAGACGCCTCAAAGGCAGACGTGTCCTTTATATATCATTCACACCCCATGGGAGCTCATAGATTAAAATAGGAAATAGGTGTGGTTTACTGCACTTACGGCTGGTGAACAGGCCCTGATATATACTACAGGAGTAAGATTTTTACTTTTTAAAGAAAATCACAACAAGCTCAAGAATTTCCACAGACTCAGAGAAGTGGACAAATGAATAACTCATTAACACAATATTTACCTGAGGAAGTAGAAAAATACAGAGAAGCACTGGACTCTATTGAGGACTGTGAACACAGATGAAACGGTTGACCACAAACATGTGATGTGTGAGGAAACTTTATCCTTGTTTGGACAATGGTGCACAGTTTGTGATTGTGCTTTGTGTCTACTTCACTGGCTGAGTTGGATTTCTTGTACTCGTCTTTTAAACTGTGAGCAGAGGTGGAAGAAAGTCTCATTATCTTGTTTGGTGAAGTATTTTTAAAGGGGCCATGAGGTCTGAGGGTGATGTGAATCTCGTGGCTGGTAATAAAGTCCATCAGACTGGGACCTGCTCCTGTGTGTTAGTGCAGTAAAGTGGGAAAAGTTACCACCACAAGCTTTCCTGGAGAAATCTCACAACCTATAAGGCTTTAACACATTATTTACTTACTAAAGAATTTTTTATTTTAATTATGGATTATCACAATTAAAATGTACTTGTTGCCCCCCTGGGTGCAGCAGCAACAATAAACCTAAGACTGAGCTGATATGATGAACTTGTTTGTAAACTGCAGTTATGGAGCAATGAGTTTCATTCTGTGAGCTTCTCAGCTCTCCTTGTATTCAAATATGATGGGACTCTTCAAAACAGCTTTTAAACCTTTTATACTGCAGCTGATTTTACTGTCAGAGGTGATTTCATGATCACACAGATGTCTGCTCTCTTCCCAGAAAGATAAAATAGCTGGGCGGCGGCATTGTTTGAATCTAATATTTCCACTGACAGCTGTGCTCTGTGCAGCAGCCTTAACGTGCTTTCCACAGAAGATGATGAGCAGACCGGGGGAAATATTGGATTTAAACATTTGTTTTGCCTGGGGGCCAGCATTTTATGATTCCAGGCTCATAGGAGACATACGTCAAAACACAGTATACCCTCCAAGATACCACTTGCTGCAGAATAATGGGTTTAAAAAAACACATTTTGACTTACCCCTTAAGGTTTGTGTGTGTGAATATATTTTATCAAACATTCAGAGAGTTGAGGTCATGGTTTCCAGTTCATAGATGTTTGCCTCTTATGCTGCTTAATGCTTCACACTATTCACCATCTAGCTGCAAACTCGGCCTGTTTGCCTTTAGGTAAAAGAGTTTATTTGTTGAAACAACCAGCAGTGAAAATGACCATGAGAGGCAATAAAGTCAAAACAACAAGTCGAGCAGCTGAGGGAAACTGCAGAATCAGCTGATAACTCTGAGGAGAGATGGCAGAGGCTCAGTGGTGGTTCAATTGGTGGTTGAATATGGTTCGGTGTGTTCTTGAGCAAGGCACTTTGCCCATGTTGTCATGTATGAACGCTGAATGAATGGTTTGGTGGTGGTCAGAGGGGCCGAATTGGCAGCCATGCCTCTTTCAGGAGCTGTGGCTAACTTAGCTTACCGAATGGGTGTGAATGAATAATGGTCTGTCTGCACGTTGAGTCTGGAAAAAAGCTCAACATATATCCAAACCATCATTATTATTATTATTATTATTATTATTATTATTGTTATTACTC
>OOFC01020528.1:19053-29254 GCA_900323345.1 Pseudochromis fuscus
CGAATCGGAGTATGTTTAGGCCCTCAAAAATGCAATTTAAAAATCAGGAGAAAAATAATAATAATTCCTTGCATTTCAATAGGGACCTCGCACCTTCGGTGCTCGGACCCTAATAATTCCTTGCATTTCAATAGGGACCTCGCACCTTCGGTGCTCGGGCCCTAACTATGTGGCCAATGTCTCTGTTCACAACCATTTTGGATTTTGATGCAAATTATGAGTACATTTTTTTTGTTGTTGGCTTAACATCACAGCCTCCATCGACTGTATGTCCTGATATACAGAAACCATTCAGGGTTAAATTTATCAATACTGTGAAAACTTGCAGGTGAGATTCAATCAGGACAGACTCAACCATTAAAAACCTGCTGGACCTGAACCAGTGGCAGCTTATTTAAGAACTGGATCCAATAAATTAACTGAATAATTGCCTCCAGGTCATCACTCACATATCCCATGCTGCTTTCAAAAACTGATGTAAGAACAGAAAGAGTAAACTTCTCATTGTGTCTCATGAACTATTTATTAATTTAACATCATATTTTAGAGTTTTTACTCATTGTTATGCATCAAATTACTGAGTGCTGGATGTGTGAAGCACAATGTTGTTTTTATGTAGAGCACAAAAAAATGAAATCTTCAGATGATCTGTGGAGAAATGCAGATGGAGGCTTGTTATACCTGAATCCACCTTCCTCTCTGTTTGTACTGCGCAGCCCGTTAGGTCCGTTTGATTAATGTTTATCTGATAAAAAGTTACAGGTTACAAGTTATTTTGTCTTCCCAGTCAGCCAGCAGCACAAGGCCTTTATAAGGAGGCTGTGTGTTGTGTGTTAGAGGAATGCCGGCAAACAGAATACACAACATTCCTTTGTGTACATGGACACTTCCACAGGCTATTTTAAGGCTCTCGCTGATGGGAAATATTGTCTCCTGCATTTCAAACTCTCACACAGATACACCGGGAAGCCTTTAAAGTGATGTCGCTAAAGTCTCTCCATCAGGTCTTCAGAAAAACATGGTGTTGGTCTGGATCTGCTTGTGCATTATAATGTGAATTCTTGTGAGTTGATAAAGCACCTGGTTCAGTACAATCAGACAAACTCCTCTTGTTGTCGGTAATTGGTCAGCCTTTCTCATCGCCGTCTTGAGACCTAATGGCTCTCTCAGAAACACACAGACAACAATGTGCACATTATTATTATTTCTGTATAGAGTGGAAAACATTCAGGGATGAGACCGGTGAGGTGACTCCACAGTGAAGGTGGTTATTGTTGAGCAAAGTGTGAGACACTGCAAAACGAGCTCTGCCGCTTGTCACCTCGTTCAGCCTCATTTTCTGCCCAGTCCAGTTTTTTTTCCTCTGCCGTGATTGATTTGAACTCAGCTGCACCTGCTGCAATCACAGCCCATCACTTTGTACTCCACTCATTAATTATATGTACTTAAAATATCAAAAAGATTCATGTATTGTTGTAGCAGCTTGAGATTGAGCTGATGATGAATAAATCCAGTTAAGAATTTAGTGTCATCAGCAAAATCTACTGTCGAGGTGAAGTGAAAAGTACAGTGATTGTCTTTCGAGTGTGATGCAGTCAAAGACGACCTCAACAAAGAAAAGTTACATGTGACTGATTCATGTGCTCTCTGTGACTTGTCACCTTCATGTCTTCAACAGTACATTCACACCCACACAAACAGCCTTGCGTGCGCACTCAGCGAGGAGGAATCCTTCCCGGTAGTTCAACCTGATATTTGTCTGTAACAAGAAGCAGGAAACAAAAGGAAAAAAATGTCAAAGGTTTTCTGGAAAATGTAATTAGCTGTAAAATAATCAGATAATGTGTTTTTGTAAAAAGCCACAATCTGAGGCGGATCTTTGATTTGTACTAAAGATGATGTTCAGTTTCAGAGTGAGGCCTCTCCCTGCCTGTGAAAACACGAGGGTTACATCATAAATAATGTTTAAGGTCACTGACATGATGTAGATCCTGTTGGTTGAGATGTTGCGACAGTGGATCCAGTGTCCTCAGACCTACTTTAAGTTCCTCTCAGAGACGATTATAATATTGATTTAATGTTTGAATTCTAATTGAACATTTGCATTGTGGGATGTAGAGTTTGTCAGATTTGATCTTTTTGATATTTAAAGGTGGATGATCAGAATCAGAATCAGCTTTATTTGCCAAGTAGGGGAGAGTGGGGTAAGTTGTGCCAGTTAAAGTGTCTTTAAAGCAAGGGAATGACAGTAAAGCCTCCGACTAAAATATGTGCATATAGTTTAGAAAGTGGTGCATCCCCGAAACAATCACTTTGGATCTTAAATAAACTGAGAAATAAAGCTTTAGAAAAAAATAGTGGCACAACTTACCCCACTCTCCCCTATTTGTGCAGCATCCAAGGATTTTAAACATTATCAATCAAATACTAATAATATGAATAAACATGCAATTAAGACAAGTGCAAACTATGCACTTTTACTTTTCTTCATTGTGTTATTTTGGAGGAATCAATGAATTATTGTCAATATAAAGAGAAGGGCCTGAGATTTTTTGACAGCACAAACCACTTTGGATTTGGAATAGGAAAGCACACACACACACACACACACACACACGCACACTAAAAGAAGTGGGGAGAAGTGTAAGCTTATTGAACCCCACCCCTCCTCCATTAGTCAATGATTATTCACTTATTCAGCCCCTTTATTCAAGCTGAACGTTTTACATTTCATTTTAATATTACTATGTATTACCTAAAGTACTAATAGTTACATATGTACTTATTATGTTGAGTAATTATTCTTCATATGCCTGCACACACACACTTATTTATTTACAGACTCTTCTGTGGTTGGGGAGAGTGAATGATGTAAAGATGGGAGCAGAGCAAGTGACATGGATTTATAGTACACACACACACACACACACACACACACACACACACACACACACAGTTGCATATTTGATTTCTGTGTAGTGATGAAGTCGTCTGAATCTCAGCGGGCATGTGTGTACCTGCACGAGTTTCTGTTGTCTTCAATCCAGCCGTTGCTCCTTGGCAATTACCTCGATCTTCTCACTGTGGAGGAACCTGTGCACTGAAACCCATCTGTGTTCTCCTCCATCACCTGTTTTAGCTGTAACCCACACAAACAGTTGAGTGGTGCAACTGTCATCATGTTGCAGGGAGAGGCTTTTTAGGAAATTCATGAGAAATTCCTTGAAAGGTTTTTTTTCCCATTTTGAATTTATTTCCAGGTGAGTGAATCAGGAGGGATCAGTGCGTTGGTGAAAACTGAATTGTAACCTCCAACAAAGGGTTTGGAGGCAAGTGACAGCCAAGACGCAGAGTAAAGTCAGTGTCATGCCCGGACAGAGCAGGAGAAGGAGTTTCGCTTGAACAGGGGCCAAGACTCAGAGCCTGAGGGGGGTGAACGGCAACGACGACACTGATGAAATTCCTCAACACATTTCACAGAAATCAAAGAAAGCTAATGAGTGGTGCTATGATCACAGCTCAGTGACAAGACGCTCAAATAAAATCTGATGCAAGACATTGAGAAAACATTTTGATTGGTTGCTTCCAGTATCCTTATTTGTGACAGAGATGCGTCAGAAGAGTTTTGTGTAGAGAAATACAACTGTACAACTTTATATTTAAGGTTCAAAATCTACTGATGGATTTTTAGGAGAATAGAGTGTGCATCTTTTAGCCAGAGTCCATCAAAGGAATTTTAAAGCCCCTTGAAATGATCCTTTTAAGTCAAACTTGCAGAAATAAAAAATATGCAAAACTAAATTTGAGAAAGTAGTAGTTTTTGGGTGAGTAGTAACTTCAAGTTTCTTCTATTCCTCATTCAAATCTTGAATTAATCAATATTGATATAGATCTTTATCCAACCTTTACAGTTTTTTGGATTGTATGCAGTCTGTATAGAAACTAAACATCACATGTATCAGGTCTTTAATGTGTGCAGCGTGGAGGGTCAGAGGGAGTGTGAAACCGCTGCTAAAACAACTCCGTACAGGATGGTCTTTTGTTAACCGATCCACAGACCAGTCAAACCAGCAACACCTCAGCCATTAGTCCATCCCAGGGTGGAGCACAGGAATCACTGCAGTTGACAATCGGGATTAAGCTAACCGTCACTTTGGTTTTTGTTTCCCTTCCCTTTGTGTGTGATTGATCGATGCACCACGTGTGCACAAACATAAACAGAGACACAACCGTGTGTTTCCACAGGAGCATCTTTTGCATGTGATTTGAATGTCATGTTGAATATTCTTGTTTTTATTCTCTCTGAAGATTTTTAATTTCTTGTATCATTGACATGATCTGATTTGTCATAATAAAAACAGCGAGAACAGAACAGCAGCAGGGCAGTAAATGCACAGTAGTGAATAGATACAGAAAACCTTTCAAAACTGTCTTTTGTAACTGCGAGATGAGGCTGCCATTGTTGTTCATATCCACATAAAACCTACAATGTGGGATTTTTAGGGTTTAGTGTGAATCTGACAGAACAATAATCAGTTTATATTCAGAAATGTAGCTTTCCTGCAGCTGTGTGTCAGACTGTGTGGTGTGTGTGTGATATTATATGATGCAATTATGTCATGATAGTGGTTTAGGAAAAAATGGGCATGTATTACATTATTAAAAATAGTAGTTTTGTAAATCAGGAGTCACAGGGACCAAGTACATACTCAACACCTATCTATGGTTCCTTATTCAGTACCAGCTTTGAGGGAAAAAGAGACATTATTGAATATTTTTTGCAAACCTAACACAGCTGTAGTGTAATTTGCAATATAACAGAATATTTTAATTGGATTGGACATTATCTCTGAGATGGTTTTGAATATTATTGTTTCATTATTTTCCATGAGAGCTGATGGATCTGATTAATAATCCAGTTTGAACACAGTAACCTTGTGGGTTGTGTTGAACTTCATGGTATTTTTTTCACTTGGTAAAACACATTTATCCCAGCACAGTAACAGCATCATGTCCCAAAAAGGGAATGAAACTCAAGCCAGAGGAATTATAACTACTAGAGCAATTAGTATACTACCATTTACTGGAAGATAAACAACAAACTTATATGTTATTTTTGGGGGGAACATACATCAGCTGATTAGGTCCTGGTAGCTCAGCTGGTTCAAAGGAAAGTAGGAGGATTCAAATTAGTCAAAAAAAAACTTACCCTGAACCTCAGAGAACCTGTTTCTTGATGACAAGATGTACAATTCAATACAAAAACATTACAGTGAGTCAAGGCTTGCTTTGCTGAATAGTAGTAGCTTAAAAGAAAGAAAAAACCTTAGTTAAATGCTTGAAATACACAGTAAAGGGACACAGGTTAATAAATTGGACAATAAAGGGAACAAAGAAACAATGAGGTAAGTGATGGGACCAAATGTTTTAATCCAGACTAACTAAGATGTTGTGTTTTATCTTTAGATAGAAATGGACGGACCTCATATGAGCTTCCTCTACAGGGATGTTGCAGCAGTGTCTATTTGCTGACTGTCCCAGTAGTTGCCCTGTTGGACCACCAGATCACTGAGGAGAAGACAGATGACATCAGAATGACTTGTGGAGTAGAGTATTTCATGATTGAAAATGAGGATTTTTTTAAAATTCAAGTCAATTGGAGTCAGATTTATGGATCCAGCCTCTAGTGGTCATCGATGGTATTGCACTTTTTAAAACTTCTGTATTGGCTTCACTTTTGAGACCCAGTTGCTGTGTTCATTTCTACATGCAGGCTATGCTTTTCTTTTTTTTCCCCCTAAAATAGGAGTCAAAGTCATCACACTACCTGCAGTCTTGCAGCAGTGTAAGGCAATGACCACAAGAGGGCAGCGCACGATAACCTTTCAGTGAATTCAACCTCCGCTCGGTCCAATGTGTTAAAAGAAACAGGTTGTATAACATTGATCTTGTTCAAAGATTTTTCCCTACTGCTCTTCCATCAGGCAAGAAACTGAGCTTCACACACTCTGGTTTCCATGATTTCACCAGACATTACACCGACTTACATTCATTTCCTGGAGACTTACTCTAACCTGGGCCATAACTACTAGTTTCCTAATCCTAATATAATGATTCACATTAGATGGACTAGCTTTTTGTCCCCGTAATGTGACTGTGCAAACGGATTTAAGTCCCCACAACATGAGTAATACCCGCCCACACGTTTGCACCGCCACGCACTCACACAAACACACGACTTCACACAGCTCCAGAGAAAGCTTTATATACCGTCAGCCTCTTCTGACCCCTCCATTTGTATGCAAATGTCTTCCTGTAGGACACTGTACAGAAGCTCTTGTCTATGGAAATTAGCAGCAGGCTGCAACTGACGCTGCAGATAAAAGGCGATGTTTGATATGAGGCCTGGTCGCTGGGAGGCCTCCTATCAGGGATAATACTCGCTTTTCACGCACACACACATGCGGAGCTGCACTGTGTCGGACTCTTTGTCTCCTTCCTGTCTCTCTCTCATGAATATTTCACCGTTTTCATTCCCCTGTTGAGTTTTGCTCTTGCTGGATGCTTCTCTCTTCAACCCCCCCTTTCCTCTCTCTTATCCTCATCCTCCCCTCCTGTCCTCACTCTTTTGATGAGCGTGACGAGGGGGTTCGGTATTGATCTGTTTGTGTCTTAGCCAAAGCAAAAGGTAAAAAAAAAAAAGAATAATTTATTTATCATCACAGACCGCACTCGGGAACGGAGAGGGTAATGAGCTGCCAGAGGTTCTCGCGTGTTTTTCATCTTTTTGTCTGTAACCTGAAATGTACTTGTGTTGTCTAAAAATTTATTTCTGCTGATTTAATTAGAAATGTGCTGTGTGTATATTGCTCAGGCGCAGATAGGGGGACAAATGTAATATATATGTGAAAATGTGTTGAGAGAGATGAGGAGAATGGACAGATACTCCACTCCACATAGGGGAGGAAACGGGAAACAGGACATTACGAAGGGAAGTGCAGCAACAACATCATTCCCACCCCTGCTGCTCCTCCTCCTCCTCCTCCTCCTCCTCCTCACCACCACCACACATTCACACACAGATGTTCCCATGTAATTCCCCTCCCTCCCAATCCTCTGCACTTGTAAAACGTTGGCGTTGCCGCTGGTAACCATGGAAACCGCTGCATGTCGGCTGCTTGAAATGCATTCACAGCAATCGCACCGTGAAGACAGAACTATCCCACCCACTAGAGGGAAAGAGGGCTGCATTCATCACCATGACGAGGGCAGTGCCGGGCGTTAATACGGCCGACTGTACTGTACACACAACAAATCAAGTCCAAGAACAACACCTCCTCTGGTCTCCTTTGCTGTGACAGCAGACATGGACGTCTTAAATACACAAAGAGACTGACATGTTAAGGCTTAAACAAGAATAATGTGAAAATGAAGTAGGAGTTCTGAATGGATGTGCTTACTTACATGTACTTTTTATTGTACGCTGTGTATACTCAATTCTGTATACACATGATTTCAAAATCTGGATTGTTAAATTGCCTTTTTGGTCGGTTTATAAATTAATCAGGTGTAGCTGCATTGTTTCAGGTAAATACACAAGCAAAAATATTTAATTAAAAAAGACAAATGTTAACTAGTTTATAGATTTTATGCCTTTGATAAATATCTTTTCTCACAGATTCTCACAGCTAACTTAGGCTTAATTACCATTATAGCATTATAACATTAATAATATACAAATTAAACGCTACAGTCCTAAAACAGAGAATTATTATCACTCTTTTTAGCAAGGAGAGTGTTTTACAAAAAAAAAAACTGCTGAATAACATCTATTATCTTCCACTTGCTGTTCCAATTATCCAGTTAGGACCCAGCCCTGAATGAATGCATAACAGCAGGCTCAGCTATTATCTCCTGATTGAATCCATAGGTAATTTTAATGTTTTATAATCAGAAATGGCTTTAAAGAATTGCACATTTCTCATGCACACATATATTTTCTTTATGCATCTAATTATATTCATTATCAATTCATATTTATATTATTGCTCCCTCAACAGAAAACATATATTATCCATTTCTGTTTTTGTATAATTTGTTGGGATTTTATATATCCCACACATGATTGCTGATTGTACAATTTTGTGTAAATTTTCCTGCAGTCATGAAGAAAAACCTGTGTGTAAATCCCACCATCTACCTGCCTGCTTCCACGCCCACCCTCCTGTCTCAGTCTGTCTTTTTCCCTCATTGTGTCTGCCGGTGTCGGCTGCAGTCCACTTATCAGCCCGGTGAACGCCCTGTGACAACCGTCATGGTGGAATGTAAACAGCTCCACAGTCTGAGAGGAATAAACTCTACTGTCAACTCTGACGAAGAAGCCACTGACTTGCTGTGTATTCTGTCACACTCACCGTTTGTGTGTGCGTGTGTGTAGTACCAGGTGTCGGCCAGATTACTGACCAGTCGGCGGTGGTGACACACTCGCTTGGCATCCTCCCTCCGTCTGATTCCCCTCCTCCAAAATCCCGTCTGTCTGTGTTCCCCTTGTGTCTTCTGCCTGCCTCTCATATGCACCGCATGACCTCAGCGCCCAAAGATCAGGGATGCCAGTGAGCATGTCAATGTCTTATTTATTTTTTATTTTTTTTACTGCCCTTGGTCTCCATGGCAACAGTCAAAGTCAGGCAGAAGGAGAAAGAACAGCGACACAGGGAGAGGCAGGTTTGCAGAGATGAATCACTACAGGATGTGGACCATTTAAGGGCTGTGTGTGTGTGACTGTATTTCTCTGGGAAATGGTGACAGTAGCCCTAAGTTATGACATGAATAGAGTTTTAAAATACCTCTCCACAATCTGGACAGTGTCGACCTAACAAAGTGGTGGCCACAGCCAGGAGTTTTGGTCGTTGAACATCACCATATTGGTTTTTTGGAATCAGAAGTGACCATATGTGGATATGGAGGGAGGAGTGAGGAGGTGGGTCTGACTTTCAACCCAAGGACATTTCCCAATCTGTATGAGACTTGAATTAATCAACGAATGAGCCTCCAAATCACCTGTAAATTACTGGAGACCAAACCTGTGAATCAAACTAACCACACCTCTAAAATTCCTCTTTTTAAAGTTTAATAATGTAGCCAGCATCTAGTGGTCATCAGTGGTATTGCGCTTTTATACTGCAGCTATGTTATCAAAAACATGATGTGTGGCAATTATTTCAGTATTTGCCCACCAAAGAGTTGGACTGACCCACAGACTGTAAACAAAGAAATGCACCACCATCATTAAATATCATCAATATATAAAAACCACATTAGATGGTAATACTGTGAAAGCTTTGCACTGGTGCAGTGGTTTGCACTGTCACCTCACAGTGAGGAGCTTCTGGGAGTTTGCGTGCTCTCCAAGGACATGCATGTAAGGTTAACGGATGAGTGGTTGTCTGTCTCTGTGTGACTGCCTGGCAGTATCCAGGGTGTACTCTGCCTCTCACCCAAGGTCAGCTGGGACAGTCTCCCACTCCCCATATATCTGCAGGATTATGATCAGGTCAAATGATGAGAAGACTTGAGGGATGGACACAATGACAAAATATCTGTAATAATAAAATTAACACCCAGTCTGTTTATTGTTTATACTCTATTTACTGTCATTCTTATTTTTTTATATACAGTACACACATTACATTATTTATGCATATTCTACTTTGCTGTTGTAAAACAACAAATTACCCCTTTGTGGGACTGGAATATCTTATCATAACATTTACATTTTGAATCACCTCCTATTTATATTGCTGTTTATTAATTTTGTTTCTTATTCATGCCAATTATATATTGTTACCTACTTTGCTGCAGTTTTCCCCTTTGAAGGGACTGGACTATCTTATCTTATCTTATCATATGGTATGGTATGGTATGGTATGGTATCTTATCGTATCGTATCGTATCGTATCGTATCGTATCGTAATGTATCGTATCGTATTGTATCTTATCGTATCGTATCATAGTGTATCGTATCGTATTGTATCGTATCGTATCGTATTGTATCGTAGCGTATCGTATCGTATCGTATCGTATCTTATTGTATCTTATCGTATCGTATCGTATCGTATCTTTGGGTGAGCCTGAACCTGGACAGCCCTGAACTTGAGTGTCATACAGATTGGGAAGTCTCCTCCAATTCAAGGGTCAGACC
>OOFC01020530.1:11158-21784 GCA_900323345.1 Pseudochromis fuscus
GGATTGGTTCGGGGGGGGTGGATACAAAACTGGACCGGGGGTCTGAAACCTTCCAGGAATAATTGAAACTTACTGTTTCATAAATTTCCAGTAACACACACACACACAGCACTACTTCCTGTCTGCCGGTACCTCCTGCCTTCTGAGTAAGCACTGGCATGAAGAAGATACAGCTCACGTCTGATCTTGTGAATCTCATTCAGTTGAACCATTTTACTGTGACGCTCCTCTGCTGCGCACCGTGCTGCATCAGAGCGTTGATTTCATTTGATCAATTCCCCCAATTATAAGTCACATTGTTAGACCGACATTAAAGGAAACTTGGGGATTTCTTCAGCTTCGACTTTCTCCCAGTGTGACAGTGAAAAAGTGGTAAAGTTTGGTGCGATAAGTTCACTCCTGCAATATGCGATAAATCACTTGTACTCACGTCGTGAATGTGTGGCAATTTTTTTTGGGTTTATTTAATGAGTGGAAAGCTAATGTTTCCTAATCTTATTTTAATAACTGAACAGTTGTTTGGCAGCGAGGTCACTGCTGAGGTTTCTATCTTCTGTCAGTTATTGCATAAAAAAATGTGGTGTGACTCCACATCTAAGCAGTTTATTAACACTGCGGCTGCCAGATGTAGACATTATTCCCACCGGCTCATATTGCACACACAGATATTGTAATCTCCCTCAGTCTCTCTCTTTCTCTCTTCTTATTTAATTAGAATATTCTCATCTCACTCATCTTATACTGAATGATTACCCGGCGTGGACAGGAGGGCAGATAGCACACCAGATACCATGTAATTAAGGCGGCGGAGAGATAGGGGCCAGTGAATTGATGGCTTCTGTATTAAAACCGGACAGAGTAGCTGTGATATTCATATTTCAGCTTCGGGGTAGGAGTCGAAAAACGTTCCTTTAGTGATGGATTAAGCTAAACTATGCAATCTGGCAGCTAGTGGTGTCACTGAGACTATTCATTACACATTTAATAACTCATATCTTCTCTCCACCCTTCACACTCGTACTGTAGCTACGATACAAAATGGGTGGTGGTGGTGGTGGGGTATACAGAAAGTGTTGTGGCCCTGCTTTCACATTTAGTTTTATCTCTGACACCAGTTTGGTCCTATCGAGTATTTAAATTGTATTGTACTTAACACGTGTAAATAAGAGCTCTCCTCTTAATCTGTGTGTCTGTTTGGGATGTGAACATTGAAAGGTTTTATATATTTTATTTACTGTGTTCATTATAGACATGTTCACATATACTCAAGAGTGGAAAAGTACAAGAGCATAACTGTAGCGTGTGCATGACCATATACGGCCTTATTTTGTTTAATGCCTGATGGTTTCTCGGGGTGAGAAACTTTGAATGTGTGCTGGATGTGACTAGCACACCCAGTTGTGTCTAATTCAGATAAGCTGGGCATAGGTTGTCCAATTTATCCCACACAGAGTGGAGTCAGATGAGGCTGAGACGGGACCCAGAGTGAGTGGAACATGATCTACAGGAGGAGCAGCTCCACCAATCAGAAGATGAGATCCACCTACATTCTTAGTTTGTCTGTTAGTTCATAAAAACTGGGTTAAGGAATAAGACAGCGTTCAGACTTCGTGCCCTGGCGACTTGATGTATTAGATTAGGGAAAGCTGAACCCAGAATTCTGGGGAGGGCGATATGACGATATAAGACCGTGTTACGATCTACACGTCTGACGGTCTGTCATTTTTGAGAGAGCGCTTTATCACGATCCACAGCGCTCTGCTGTATTTCTGCCGCTGTCTGGGAAGGGAAGACGCTGCTTTTTGTAAATGACACACATGACCTTAAACCAATCAGAGTGATTGACGGTGATAGCCCCCACCCCTCTTCTTTTCACACAACAAGCATGAGGCATGGCGGCGGCCGTGGCTGAAAGCGAAAGCGAGGATTTTGTTCCGAAAAGAAACTCATCGTCCATTATAGGGAAATGGTTTGACTTCACACCAGACAATAAAGACCAAAGAAATATCCTATGCCAAGTGCACAAGGAGAGTGTCAAGGCAAGTGATGGCAACACAACGAACTTGTTCAGTCATCTGAAAATAAGGCATCCTCAACAGTACACTGAGAACCAGGCGGCTAAAGCTAAAAAGCGGCTGCGGCTGCAACAGCAGCGGCCGGTGCTATTTCTCCCAAGCAGCAAACAGTAACAGAAGCATTTACAAAAGTCACTCCCTACGACTGAGGCAGCAAACAGTGGAGCAGGAGAACAGGCTAACAGGCTAACAGGCTGCAGTGATGTTCAACTGGTGAAAGTTTTATGTCCTATACAAACAGTAGAAGAAGTGGGATTTAATAAAATGCTAAAAGTTTTGGATCCACGCTACAAGTTGCCCTGTACTGCAACATATTTGCAGCTGCATGTTAGTTTTCATTTTTTAAGACTTTATTCTGATTTTATTCTGTTTGTTCAATGTTATATTTTTTTAAACTAAAGTAAGTTCCTGTGTGCTCTCTGTTTTCTTTTAGTTTATTAGACAAGTCAAGATTTAAAATGTATATAATTGCACTTAAATATGTTTACAATTTTGATTGAAGTTACTTGAAAACTTTACTGCGACTTTTGTAATTGTTTTACTCAGGACTTCATTGCATTTTTATAATTTCTCGTGTGAGTTTGCAGTATAAGTTAGAACTGTGCTGATGATCCCTAATTTGAATAAATTAGTTCATTTATTCAATGTTTCTCTTCTTTAATATTTAATTGAAGTATATTAGTCTTTTTTTTTAAAATTGCGATAAAATCAAAATCGTGATTATATAATATCAAAAATCGTGATACTCTATTTTTGCCATATCGCCCAGCCCTATGTCATTAAGGAATACGAAGGAGTCTTACAGTCCAAAGAAGAAGGCTGAAAACTCCGACAACATGTGTGTTAATAAAGCAGCACCTCGCAGAACAGCTGACGGACAGTTCGACACAACAGATAAACTCGGGCCTCTACAAAGAAGCATGAGATGAGCACAAACGGCGATGATAGCAAAAAGCCTTTTGGGGGAAAGACGTTATTGCTCCTTATGATCTGCCCAGCTGTTTTCTATTAGAGATAGATAGGAGGGTGGGAGACAAAGCTGAAACAGTTCAGATGGAGGACATGGTCTTATCTTGTTTGGTGTAATTAAAACATCCCGGCTGATCAAAGGGACACGTGTTAGGCTGGGACCGAGGGCTGAGGGGGCTGCAAACACACACACACTCACGTCATCGAGCGTTCAGAAGTGAGATGATCTCAGTGACTTGTGATGGAACCAACTTGGAAACAATTACATTGGTGCTCAGCCTGTTTACATTGAGATAAACCCAGCGCCGCTAATCCCACCGCAGGTCTGTCTGCAGCACAAACGATTTCCCCGCTTCCTTTGGTGATTTCCACTACCTGCAGCGCGCGGTTTAGCACATGCAGTCTGCTCATTGAAACAGATCCAAACAACCATGCTATGTGTTCTCTCCCACAAGATAATTAGCTGTGCAGAGATGAACACGCCGGTTCACTGATATGACAGTTGTTTACGGAAAATCCCTCGCAGGTACAGTTTCAAACTGCTAGGGACACCTGTTAGTGTTTTCGTGAAATCACACACTCCATTGCTTGTTAATGCAACACAATAAAGGGATGAAAAATTCCTCAAAGGTAAGCAGTAGATCTTACAGTTGTTTGAAAAGCATTTAAATTCCTTGATTACATTTATGGTCGCAAAATGAGAATCCTCTGCTGAGTTAATGCTCTAACGCTGACCATGTTTTTTACTTTTTTATTGTATTTTTTTTATTTTTTTATGCCGCATATGGACCTTTCTGACTCGAGTCCGTGCACAAATCAGACCCTCGCCGTGCAGACAGACTTCTCATTACAGAGAGAAAATGGGACTGAACAAACTGTTTTTTCGAGCAGGGCAATCTGCCTCAGAGAAAAGCGAATTAGCTAATCTCAGTGCATAACTCAAAGACACTGGCTGCGTTGAGGCCAGACATATGGAGGCACGGTCCAGTGAGTTTTATTTAACGGCACATTCAGACACACAACTATTCACAAAAGCAACACCCAGTGCGTGTGCGCACAGAAGTAATATAAAAAAATACGTGCCCGCTTGCCTTGAAATAACACAGTGGGCTTTCTGTTTCTGTTTAATCTCCCTCTCCACCTGAATTTGTTTCTACAGCCTGAGATACATGTGACCTCTGATTAACTATTGTTTCTAATATATTAAGTGTGTTAAATTAAACATGAATGAAACAGCTGTTCAAAGAAGTGTATCTACTGAGAGTAAACAAGTAGTTTTTCCACCACCTCAGTGACTCACTTGTGCACAATGTATGCAAGATAAATATGCCATTTAACCACCTACTGTCAATATTGATCTGTGTGATGTAGTGCAGCGTAACCATCAGAGGAAGTCCCGCCTGATTTGATTCTTTAACAGAGGTGAGCTTCTTCCAGCTGCTCCCACTGTGTCTCTTTAAAGGATGATAGCCTTGCTGCTAGTTTCAGTTTGGTAGTTTTGCACATAAAAGCCACTGGGGAGAAAGTCACATCATAAAGATCTCATCATGTTGAGTGAATGGAGAGAAGAAAGCGACTGAAATCAAGGTTTACTTCTTTAGCTGTGGGTATTTTGTAAAATTCACGACTAAATTTAACATAAATCAGTCTTGATGTGAAAGTACTCGACTAAAACAGGATATCATTAATGATGTGATTTCATCAGATTTCAGTATTTAAGGCCCCGGCAGACACTGTTTGTACCACCACACACTTCATCTGCTTCTGATTGCAGTAATACATCAAGTCAACTCCTTTTCAACAAATTAGTGTCTGCTCAGTCATTTGTCATTTAATTAGGCCTGTTGACTGAAATATGGTGACTGTGCCTGCGATGTGCTGCCTTCACTCACTGAACAAGATGGATCTGTGCTGGAAAACCTGACGCAACTGTGTTGAATAAAAAATTGGGTGCTGCATTATGCATGCAGAGAGCATTCCTCCATTCAAACAGTACTTGTAAGAGCACAATATTGAATTTGTAAAAGACTCCGAAACGTATGCAAATAAGGACTGGTGGTATAGAAGTGTATTAGATATATATTGTGATTGATGTTGTGTGATTTGAATGCGTTCACTGTGCCAAAGGGACTCAGGACATTTCCATATTCCAGCCTTTACGGCAGGGGAGACAGCTGCCTACTGGAAATGGAAATCATTCGATGAAATATTTATCCACACTGAAGAGCAAAACAGCTGTGCACAAAGAAGGAGACAATAAATTAATAACATAAATATAGGACAGAAAGAAACCTATAGCCACATCTCCAGAAGTGCAATTAATAAAACATATTGGGAAGTAGCAAACTTCCTCGTCTCTAAACTAGTTAGCTTCTCCTGGCTCGTATCTGCTGAACTTTCTACCTCCGCTGGTCCCAAGTGAGATGTGCTTACTACAAAGAAGTTAAAATGTCTTCCCCTTAATAGTGATGTGATCTCTTTCCTCAGCAAAAACCTCTGTTCTCCCCACAGGAGCAGGAAGCCACTGAAGAGTTGTTCAGGAATTAAACAGTTCTTGGAAAGACTTCGTTTCTTTTTCCTCGCATTTGCTGTATTCTCTCTCGTACTCGCTCCCCGACACGCCGCATCTCTCGTTTTTTTTTTTTTTTTTTCCCCTTCCTCGCACTTTCTAGTTGCCGCAGAGTTCGTGAACTCCATGAATGACTGATTTTGAGACCGCCGAGCTGTGCTATGCAAGGGGAAAAGTGTTGTCATATCAAAGCTGTCAGGCATTCTCTGTTTGCTCTATGAATCCTGCGTGCATCATTTCCTCGACAGCTGATGCAAATATGGAGACATTGCACAAAGTTGTAGTCGGGGACAGTATGTCTATTGTCATTCACAATACACTGGGGGTTGATATTTGAGGGAACATGTACGATATTACTGAATACACAAACAAACACAACCTGAATACTTGATAAACCTTGAAAAAAAAAAAGATATTTGACTCAATTCTGACAAAAAGTCGGATCTCTGCTGTCAGGTACACACCTCGCTACAACTAATGCAATCTAACACAACATCCCAGCAATAACTCCCGCCTGCAAGGTTTATAACGTTCACCCTCTGAAAGTGGTTTTAGAAAAATGTTAAGCCACCTTTATGGTCGATTTCAAGGCTTCAGATTGTGGCTCTGCTGAAGTGGATTACACTACACTGAGATCTTTATTTTTATCCCATTTATATTGACGATGGTAGACTAATTATGTAAGGAGACAGCATGTTTCCCTAGTGGAAGGGTTCAGGTATGTCAGGGTCCTTCTCAAAGGAGAGGAGGAGGAGGAGGAGGAGGCACATCAGACTGTAGTGGAGAAAACACAAAGACAAACCAGTTTTACAGGTAGAGATCTGTTTTCTACAAGGATTTAAATGAACCCTGGGTTTATAAAGAGATGATTTTAGATTTTTTGTCTCCAACTGTTGGTAAAACAGACTCTCCAAGAAATTACATTTCCATCATACTTCATAGTTTTCTCAATTAGAAGAAGAAGAAGAAGAAGAAGAAGAAGAGGAAGAAGAAGAAGTCTTTATTTGTCATTGCATGCATCGTACACACACACACACACACACACACACACACACACACACACAAATATGCTTATATTTGCCCTAACATGTGTGCAGAGGACAGGGTGTTGGTTGGGGGTCAGTGCCTTGCTCAAGGGCACCTCAGCAGTGCCCCGGAGGTGGACGGGCACCTCTCCAGCCACCAGTGCACACTCCATTTTTTCATCTGGGCTGGGACTCGAACCGGCGACCCTCCGGCTCCGGACCCTTCCTACTGAGCCACTGCCCCCCCCAATTACTCTGTAATCACAAATGTAATTGTAATTTTTTTGGACCAGATTCAGTCCCCTCTGCGGTTCCGTTTAAATCTGTTAAAGTTCGGGGAACACTACGATTGTCTGTGCCGTCAAAACCTAAACCAATAAACATTCAACGATGCTGTAGAAGCAGATGTTTTGTTGTATATTTTAGTAGCAAACAAATAAAGTATGTTGTGAATATTTTACTGAAACGCTCAGTATTATAACATTTTAGACATGCCGTGTTTTTAATTGACAACATTTCCAATTCAGGTGGAATTACATTTCCTTCCAAACATAATTTACTTTTGCAAATGAGTTGTACAGAAACATCCAGGATACAGAGGAGGTGAGGGAGGAACTTCAAAATCCTCCGTGAGAGGAACCAGTGTGGGTGATTTCAGCAGCACTAATGATGGTCCACAGGAATGTACCCTTTGAGTTATGGACTGGGAGAGAAAGACAGAAAACACACTGGAAAACTTAATGGATGAACCTGGTTGTATCTATAATTTTTTATTCTACACTGAAAAATCTTTCCCTACATTTCAGTGACTCCCGTACCTCTACCTCATCCCTGCATGCCGCTTCCTGTCACCCACTAACCTTCGCACTTCACGACATTATGTGTGAAATAAGAGCTTGTCTTTTCAACATCCAGCCTTTCAGTAGAGACGCCGCTCCTCTTCCTAATTACCATCTTTCCCTTCACGCCTCTATCCTCCTGTCCCCGCTCCTCACACACTACGAACTGTTTGGCTTCCCTGAGTAATGTCATGTGAGTGACGAGTTGTACACGCGGTTGCTGTGAAGTCTCCCTGGTGACGGGCAGGTGCATCGAGGCGCCGTGGTTTTTGATCTCCCAGGTGTCTCTAATTATGACACTTTTGTTTATCTCTATTCTGTCTCTGCGCGTCTTACAACTTCACCATCTCACCTTTGTAACCTTTTCATCCCTGGCACACATTTCCCTGTGAGTAGTTCAAAAATCTTTCCAGGAGGGATGCACGCTGTGTGGTGAAGGTGATGATGACTAACACAGGTGATGTCAGTTAATTGGGTTAATGAGGCATGAACCCAGGATCTGTCTCTTACTGTTTTAATCCAAACATACAGTGTACAGTAGTGCTGTTGTACTCGAGATCGGTCTTTGTCTTGAGATCATTTTTTAAGAGGCTCGGTCTCGTCTCGGAATCAAAGGCATTTTTACTCGGTCTTGTCTCGGTCTTGGACAGGGTGGACTCGGCTTTTTTGATTAAGACCAGGCCAGCACTACTGTGATTTGTGAGAACTGCCTTCCTGGTGTCATGCGGTCTTTGTGACACCCGTAGTGACATGTCCCCATGTCTTGGTCTTGTCTCGGCCTCGATACTCTTTCGTCTCGATAATGTCTTGGTCTCCGTTGGTACGGTCTTGACTACAACACTAGTGTGCAGCAGATTACTGTACATCATTCAGATCCATTTCCTTATAGCAGGGGTGCCCAATCCTGGTCCTCGAGAGCCCCTATCCTGCATGTTTTAGATGTTTCCCTCATCATCAAGCTCTGCTGAAGCCTGACAATGATCCTGATAATTTGAAACGGTTTCCAAAACGTGAGGCATAAGGCAGGTCCAAAAAACAAAACAATAATACACTAAACAGAGTGTCCCTATGAATAACGCTGGTAACGCGACTGGAAAGTGCAATGTACTGGCGACGAGACAGTGAGGCCTCGTCCACATGTAGCAGGGTATCTCACAAAACGAAGATATTTTTCTCCGATTTAGCCCTATCATCCACACGAAAACGTAGATTTACATCATTAAAAACAATTATTTTAAAAACCTCCGACCAAAGTGAAGATTTGTGAATACTCCGTTTATTCGTCTGCATGTAGACATCAATAACCGTGTTTCAAAACGTCACTGCCTGCGACAAAATATATTATGTCACATATGTAAACTGTGTTTACATTCAGAAAAAGTATGGATGCCCTCACAAGGGTTTTGGTGCTGTTTCTTGTCCAGGTGCTTTTTTCTTTTTTGTTTTTACAGATATTGTTCCACATTCAAGAGCACAGGTGAAGGACGACGTTAAAGATGGTTATTTCCCCCGTGCTTAAAGTCAAACTTATGCTGTTAGGTGTCGAAGAATTTAATTTTTTTGGTTTTACAAAACACCTGCTACATGTGGACAAGGCCTGAGTCACACAGGGTGAAATACAATGGGTGACACGGAGTGATTAGACACAGGCGGTAAGAACAATTAAGACAAATCAGAAAAAGGTGTGACAAGACTAACAGGAAGTACAACTTATAGAGACGCACACAAGGAACAAGGCTACAAAATAAAACAGGAAATAACATGATACAGAAACTTGACAGACATGACAAGAGGTTTACTTGTTGATAACATCTCCATCCACGTGCTGAGTGGTTGTGTGATGATAATAATGTTTTTTTTTTATTATTTCTTTCTTTATCTGCTCCCTGATCATTCCCTACACACAGACATCATTACCAAGATGGATTTTCTGGGTGAGAGAGTTAGGTTAGTGAGGAAAAAGGAAAGAGGAGAGGAAGCCTCTTCTCCATATTTTCATTAATCACAAACCAGTTTATTTCTCTCTGGAGACCACACCACTCAGTGGGAGGAGAGTGGGCTTTTTCTCTCCTCTTTTTATTTATTTTTTTCCATCTCCCTTCTGTTCAATACATTTCCATCCCTTCTTCTCCCCAGGATTTCTCCAGTCTCTAAATGCCAAACCAATAAACCGAGACACAAAATCCCCTTCCCCTTCTCTCTCCTCCTCAAACAGACACCACGTTCAGTATTTTAATAAAAATCACAGCTTAGATGGTCACATCCCAGAGAGCACGCACACACTCAAACGCATGCAAACACGCACACAACAGCCGACGTCTGCTGCGCGCGCTGTCTTTTATATTTCCAGAGTCGGTTTAGTGTAACCTACCGTTCCACGCCTCAGCAGCCACTGTGACTATTAGTGGGATCTCACAGGGCTGAATAAGCAGTAGGATTGTTCAAGTTGAATAACAACACGGAGAACTTCTCGGAAATGTAAGTTCGGACAGGCGGTGGAAATCACAAAGATGGAGCGGGGAGAATTTTGACAAGTATACAAAGTCAAAGAAAAGGAAATGAAGGAAAAACCCCGAGAGTAGAAGTGAAACGTGTCTACTGTTCCTCCCTTTACTGATCTTTTGTAAGTAATTATTATCACGGCGAGAGAGCCAGCCAGGGAATGGTTAATGCTCCATTTCCTCTTATCCCCGCCTGTGTACATAGACAAATGTGTCCTTTCACCAGCACATATATATGACCTTGCTGTGCAGTATAAACGGCGTTCTATTATGCTCAACAGTGCGATATACACTACATGTGCATTAGAGAAGAAAATGATTGAAGGGTATTCTGCCAGCAGCGGAGTTGAAACCTTAATCTCGCCTCAGATCTCTCCATCTCCACGCTCTTCTCCACTGATACACACTGATGTAAGCCTCAACTGTGACTTGCAAACTGGTGTCGGGAGTGAAGACGCACATGCACGCACATACAGCCAACAGCTAACCTCATTTTGTCACTCGCCACAGGAATACTGTAGCAAAAAATACCATGTCAGAAGTTAACTATTTTTGGGGGTTTTTGTGGCGCACATGCCAAAAAAAAAAAAAAAAAAAAAAAGGGAAAAAAAAAAAAGAGGGTGGGGGGGGGGGGGGGTTTTTGGGGGG
>OOFC01020535.1:5729-19526 GCA_900323345.1 Pseudochromis fuscus
AGGGGGGAATACAGTCCAGATTACCATTTTAAACTCGTAGGCCACCAGAAAAATGCTGGGCAAACTGTCTAAATGAATATACAATTTATTTTCAGTCAGTAAGCAGGAAAATTTCACCGAGTCAGCACAGTGTGGCAGAAAGAGGCCAAAGACAGAATGTGACATGAAAAAGATGCCAGCCACTTGTGTGGGGGAAAAAAAAAACAGAGCAGTGGCTTTGAGAATATCTGTCTGGGAAATGATCTCTCCATAAACCTGAGAGACTGAGCTGATAGAGAAATGAGTGATTACCGTACAATAAAAACAGATCATATGTGCAGTGAAAATAGCTTCAGTTTTATGTCGTGGGTGGTGTTGAGTGGTAAACACAGGAAAACCTGGAAACTTACGGTCAGCTGAGATTTCGTACGGCGAGTTGAGCCTCCCGTCTCCACACGGCGAGGTGCTGATGTACATGTGGAAATGGACGTTGTCTCTCAACCTGTAGCCGCACTCCTTGTGGCGAACGAATATCGACTCCTCCCAGTCCTCCGGCCTTTTACTGCGGCGGCGTGAAGGAGAAAAGGCAACGAGAAGAAGGAAGACTGATGAGATAGGTAGCACCATTCATCACAGCATAGGAAATAGATTTTCACTTTTCTGTTGCAATGATGAAGTGAGGCTGCGGCGCAGAGAGATGGACACTGGGCCGCTCTCTGACCACAGCCCATTCTCCTTCTGTCAGGCACACTGCGAGACATTACTCAGGCTGTACAAATAGCTCAGAGGAGGCAGGGGGAGTGAGTTTAACCTACTGGTGTATACATACGAGTGAGTCATGAAATTGTCATCTGGAAGGTCAACTGAAGAATTGAGCAGCTGCAAATAATCAATAAATATAACACAAATACATAAAACAAGGCATGGATTTATATTTATTTACTGGCACTGCAAATAAACAGATATCCAGTGTTCACACAGACAGCATTTCATTTTAGACACAGCACCTGCATTGGAAATAAAAGCAGAAACTCAAATGGGCTACACATCTACATGGCTTTATTTTCAATTTCAAACAAGAACTCACTTATATTTTGTTTTTAAGAATTTAGCATTGCCAATCATAGACTGTAGAAATGCAGTGAAGTGCAAAAAAGTGCAATACCATAGATTGCCACTAGAGGCCGGCTCCAAAAACTCTGGCTCCAATTGACTTCAATTCAAAAAGTGTTATTTTCAATTGTGAAATGCTCTTTTTTTCCCCACAAGTCCTTCTGATGTTATTAGCTCAAGTCAGCTCTTTTCAACATCTGAAAATCATTTCAGCATTAAGTACATATTATAATAGAGGAAGATTAAGGGGCGGGGTTAGTTTGATTGATGGGTCTTCAAAGAGACTAGACCTGAAGTTGAATCTCAAACACACTGGACAGTGTCCTCAGGGTCAAGTGTTAGACCCGCCTCCTCCCTTCTGCCTTCATATCCACATATGATCACTTCTGGCTTAAAAATCCAACATGATGACATTGAAAGATCAAATTCCTGGCTTCACAATGTGAGTCTACAAACGTCACCAATCAGTAGTTAGTACAGTTAGTACAGTACAATGCCTCATGCATTGTATATACAGACAATGCTGCTACACAAACAGCAAGCGACAGGCTCACATTAAAGCTAACATCGTTATAATGGCTGCTTAGGATGAAGCAATGTATGTGCAGAACACACCTGGCTCGTTAGTATGTTTCTAATGTCTGAAGTGTCAGTATGTTTAAAGTAAAACAGTAAAGGAGCGTGCACACAGTCAGTGCATACATTGCTACTTAGCTAACTTTACAGTTATTATGACTGTACAGCACATAGACAGTGCATGTACTGCATGAACATGCACTGGGTGGCTGCAATACTGACCAAAATCCCCACCACTTTCAATTTAAACAATTATTATTTATTTAAAGTAAGATTTCTGTCGCACACACTTTGTCTTATTACTTTTTTTTTTAAGTTATTAATGCTGTAAAATCATCAAAATTGACAGCTGGTTTTCACACCATACAAACTGACCCTATTCAGATCATATTTATTATCATGTCCAAGTGGTGGTAAATAACTGGTTACTAGGAACATCAAATAAATAACAAATACATTTATGGGGTTAGATGTAGGTAGTACCCAAACCTTTACTTTTCTTTCACCTTTTATGTGAACAACTACTTACTTTACTGGACAAAGCTAGATGAATACAGTAATAACAAACAAACTAAAACAATGGTCATATTTTAACAAAAACATATGAATTTGTACTAAAATAACAGGCTCAAATAAATGTTTTTAAGACAGCTGAATCAGACATCGAGGAACGTTTTTTCCATTAATAATGAAAAAGTTCAGAACCCTTAAAAAGAACATAGTCCATTCAAACTATGCATCATAATGCAAAGCACGACTGCACTCTTTATATAACCTCTCCTCTGCCTCCGATGTCCTTTCACTGAGTGTAAATATGGCAGTTCTGGCATTTTGTTTGGTCATTTCATTATGAGTTATCTTCCCCATTAGCCATTTTACTGAGCTGCAAAGTCTCCCTACCTGCCATCCAGCATTGTGCTAAGACAAAAAGTCAGTGCTGTGTATGCAAATATGACATTCAACGATCTCGACTTCTATCCACTAATCTGATACATCAGCCTTGCTACCCAGTTCCTCGGGGAGCACAGAAACATAATATATGCTTACACACTGGAGGCAGTTAGGAGTCAAAACTCATCGAGACGGTCCCCTGGTACTGGTAGAAAGCTCGGTGAGTTTCTGTGTGTGCTGGAGCTCGCTATACAGGTTGCAAAGGCTCACACAGCAGATAAAAAAAGTGCTAAAAACAAACAGGCCATTGAGACCCTCAGCTGGATCAGTTGAGTGTGTGATAGTATGCTTAGTTAGCTGGAGAGAGCGGTGCACATATGGCTCGTTGATTATTGAAAAGTCTCATGTGAACAAAGCAGCGTTGTTTCTATGGAGCTTATTACAGAGGAGAGAGCACTGCAGCAGGAGGTCACAACAAACAGGGAATAAGGCACTGAACTGTAATAAGTGATTTAATGTAAAGCATGTTAAAATGATTCGAGACGCCTTGGAAACTAAACAGCCCACGCGACATCCCATGAATGACAGAACGTGGCTGACAGTCGCTTCAGAAACTTTCAGGCCCCTTTGCTTTTTCCTCATTTGTTTGTGTTGTGAGTTTCATTTCAAATGGACAATGTTATCCCCTCAGTCTGCACTCATTAACCCACAATGACAAAGTGAGAACACTGGAATCTCACATTTACAAAAGTATTCAGACTTTGCAGTGGCACTTTAAACTGTGTTCAACTGCAACATGTTTGGTTTGAATCTTTCTTGAGATGTGTCAAGAATTTCCACCGGCAGCAAACTGAATTAATTTGACAGTTAGGAACCACACAGCTCGTCCTCAAGGCCGCATGAAGCCCACTTGAAGTTTTTCAAACAGCATTTAAGGAACCGAGAGCATGAGTAAAAATCTTTTATGCCTCAATGATAAACTATTCTGACAGAACTCCAAGGACTATGTGAGGCGAACACCGGGCACTACTCATTACCTGGGTAATAACATCCCTATGGTGAAGCATGGTGGTGCTAGCATCATGCTATGAGGGGCTTCTCAGCATCAGGCAAAGAAAGACTGGTCTGAATCAAAAGGAAGATGAATGCAGTCAAATACAGAGAGGGCCTCACAGAAAACCTGTTAGGACAACAGTGGACCAGTCAGTTTTTGACTGTCCTATAGTGGTCCAGCCAAAGTCCACAATGAAACCCCACAGAACCTCTGAAGATGGCAGCTCACTGACACTGGTCGTACAATCTGGTAAAGCTCGAGAAGATCTGCCAAGACTGAGATAAACTCCACAAATCCAGATGTGCTGAGCCTGAAGTGACCAATCCAAGAGGGCTTGAAGCGGCAATGGTGGCTAATGGAGTGTTTAAAGTCCTGAATGTAAGGTCTCAACAGATTTCAATGGGTTTTTTTTTTACTAGTTTTTGAAACGTGTTGAATTTAGATCTACAACACAGTCAACCATTCATCACATCAGTAGAGAAGAGTCTGGAATATTGATCTGAATAAGAGGACACTGTTTTGACTTGAGTTTTCGTTGGCCATTTTTCCTCCTCATACCAGATTGTAGCTGCTAAACCTGTGTTTAACTAACATGATGTTCAGTAGAAGCTGTGTGGATCTACAGCTCCATGATTTAAACAGTTTGAGTTTCCTAAGTAAACATTCAGTTTAATCTGAGCCTGGTTATCTTGTGACATTGGTTAGTCGGGGTACCAAGCCTCTAAAAAGGTAACACAGTGATTTAATCATTTGTAGTGATGTCTTTTGGTTAGAATAAAGTTTCCATCAACATCAGATCAATGCATATGTTCAGCAAAGAAGCAAAAGATGGAGGCAATTGATTGTTCATAAGTAGACCTTCCAGACACCAATTGACTAATTACAGCAGGAACTATCTGGCTATTTGTGGGGATCAGGAAGATAAATACCACAGAGATTACAGAAGCTGCAGACTGTGTGGAGCTGCCTGTGCATTTTAAATATACAGCAGAACATAGATCCATTACCTCAAGAAGAGTTCAAGTTGCGAGTAGAGGAAGCGTATCAGGGCTCTCCGGGCTGTGACCTCCGCGTGACAGTCATTGACCACTTGTCCCTGGTCACTCAGATACTCCCCGTTGATGCACTTGGTGCCCGTGGATAACGCCACCACCTGGGCGTGCCTCAGGTCCAGACCTGTTGGACAAATGCGGACAAATGTTCGCCTTATTGCGCTTGTCATACGTTCCATTGACTACATTGATCACTCAATTCAGGAGCTTAATAGTAATCCTTAATACCTAAAGCATGTCTTCTCTCACCTTTCTGTCAGTGGGAGGCATTTTGTCATCATTAAGAAAAAACTTTCACAAAGAAAGGAAATGGATTCATGACATTGGTAAAATTAAGCCAACAAAAGATGACCTCAGGGGAAAGGTCGGGAGCTCAGTACCACGATATCTTTCTTTTATTCTGCAGAGGTATGTTATGAGATCTGGGAAACAAGGGAAAAAGGGAAAAGTGGAATAAAATAAAAGACAAGAGGTAATGTGACTCAACTAGTTAGTTGGCAGTGGGTTTGAAAAATAGGAGTCAAAGGCTGAGACTGGACATGTCTCTAACTCCATCAGGGTAGGTGGAGAGGGAGAGTTGCCTTTGCTTACCCAATAAAAAGAGGAAATAGAGAAAGCGCATGAAAAGAACGGGAAAAGGGTTATTTTGATAGATAACGCTGGGTTATTTCCATAACCACAGTTCTCTGAGCATAAGTGGAAGCATCTTTTCAAAAGCTCCTATCACACTGCACCAGCCAGGATTAGCTGGATCTGAGGAGTGAGAGGAAGCAGGGACCCTCCACCTCCACCTAAAAAAAAATAAAAAATCAATCCCCCTCTACGTCACCATGCATGAGGAAGGAGTGTGGGGAAACAGGCTCACATGCCCTACCCTCGCACTGAGTCAAAAACCAGGAATACCAGGATATATAATGTTTTACAAAAACACCCTTTGCTTTAAAGACAAACCAAACTGACACTAAAATACTGAAAGGCAAACCTGATGTATTTCTTGTGTGGGTGGAGTGGGTGGACAGGTAAGCATGTAATCATGATGTCAGATGAAGTTAAGAAATCTCACAGGCCTAGAAACACAGTATGGAGCCACACAAGCTCTTCACATCCACGGACTCTGTCAGGTCTACTGCTTTGTTTAGTTGAGTGGATATGGAGACATAGGGTGGTCACTGTGGGGGCTATTGTTTCTTTACATAATTGGGGTTTAAACATAGAAATGGACAAAGCAAGTGTGATGTCACCTGTTGGTTTGTGGACTTGAAGTCAGAAGATCAACATTTGAACATCATCATGTTGGTAGTTTGGAGCAGGAAGTGACCATATTTGGATATGAAGGGAACAGTAAGATCTAGCCCTTGAACCCAAGGTCACTGCCAGGGGCGAATGTTTTGTTACTTCACTGAAAGTATAGTTACATCCCACATATACTGTGAATTCAGACCACACCCAGCGCATTTTTACCCAGCGAGTACTCCTATTGGCTGTTACTTGCATGTAATGAAATCCATTGATGATAACATCCTATGTTCTCATGGAAACTTCAAAGAATTTGTAGGTTTTATTCTCACAGTCCTGAGTCCAGAGAACAAAGAAGGAATTTGTTGTAGCCAGAGGTGGATTTTAAATGAGTGATGGCGTGGTGTCATCCAAATTTACAGCATGAGGGAAGGAGCTTTATCTTCCATAACGCTCAGGTTCCAGCTAGCTCTGTTTGGGATAAGATGACAAGAAGTCACCCAAGCAGCTTCCCCAATGTGACACATGAAACAAATGCTATAAGAGAGATCACAGATTAAGAAGCCGCCCCGTCTCGTGCAGGTTTTCCTTTGACAGAAAGACACTTCTCAGTGAGGATTCAGGCCAGTGCAGGGCCATGTGACTGACTGACAGAGGTGGTGCAGAGACCCGGGTGGAGGTGGGGGGGGTGGGAGAGGCTGGATCAGGACGTTAACGGCTTGCCATTCCTTCCTTGGCTGCCACAAATCTCTCCCATCGCCTCTGAAAGTCAGGCTTCGCTGGCTTCTGGCAGACCTGCAGGCACCGCCGGACCGGCACATGAGCTTTTATCAGCCTCGGCCCAGATGGCACTGCGGCGTTAGAGTCCTGACACCTCCACTGATGAGGAGAAGGAAGGAGGGCAGGGGAGGAGAAAAGTTGAGGGAGGGAGGCGTGTGTGTGGTATGTGTGTGGTATATGTGTGTGTGTGTGTGTGTGTGTGTGTGTGTGTGTGTGTGGACAGTTAAGGAAAAGCACAGAGAAGAAGAAAGGAAAGTGTAGGTAGGGTGGAACAAGTTCAACTTTTACTTTAAGAAGTAGAAAAACTGCAAACAGTGTGTGTTCAAAATCTAATGTATAAATCTATAAACTTTTAAAATCTTTTCTCTTTAAAACAAATTGGCAAATTTCCTTAAATCACATAGAAGCAGAGTAAACCTTGTTGAGTTAACCTTAGTATCCTGAAATAATTTAACAGTGGACAGATCTTAATCAGTTCATGCTTCCAGTCACATTTTCTTACAAGCAATATAAATTGTTTTGTCAGTATATCTTACTACCAGCAATTCCATTTTTTTTGTGTTTTTTATTTACTCCTTGCAGACTCAACTTCGACAAACGGTCAACAACAGCTAAACAGCAAAAGATACAGAGCAACACAACACAAAGTGGCCAAATGACAAATGTAATCCTAGTACTCACTCTCCTTATAGCTCCATATTCATCTCCACCAACTCCTGGGGTAAATATCAGACTCTGTAGGTGGTAAATGTTTCACTATGTTCTCCAGTTTGTTACTGATTTTGTCTTTTTGGGTTTATCAGAGTGACAAACATCCCGATAAGAGCTAAACCAAAACAGTAAAGTTTCAGGCCTGAAAACAAGATGCTAGTGAATCGACATCTAGTCAATTTGTTGTAATTCTGCAGAAAAATGTCATGTCCACAATGCTGTAAGTGTTGAATTGCTATTTAAAACCAGATAACAAGTTGTTGCGGCATCAAAGCAAAAGTATAGTTTGACATTTTATATTTCCAATGTACATTGCAGATATTTCATTATAAGGATTTTTTTATTTGACAGATTTTTTTTCTGTTAAACACACACAAAAATATTCCTAAAATCCTGTAACTGTGAGTCAGATTTAAATACTGCTGATGACAAATTCCTTTGTCTAATCTGAAAATCAACCAGTTTAGCTGTAATCTATATTTTCTCAAATTTCCACCTGAAAAAACAATCCTCATATTCACTCAGTAATTCATTTTGCAGCCAAAATGAACAACACTGGTGTCTATAAATAAAAGACAAAACAGTGTTTTGCCCCCATCACTAAGCGAGGGTGTGATTAACAACCTTAAAACAATGAGTCAGTCACACTGATGTCACCAAACATGTGCTAAAAAAATCTTCGATCACATTAAATCCAACAGAAGTGAAGTGCAACAATCCTCCATCCACACAGTTCACTAGTGGCCTCTTATAAAATCATTTCTGTTCATTACACCTCTAGTGAATCATATACATTTATTTACTGGCAGGTTTAACTAGCATCACACCTTTGTCAGGGTGTAAACAGCTCATTAACAGAACTCTGTATGTTCTGTACACACAGCTTCAGCAACACATCATCTGACATGAAGCTGTTTAATTAATCAAATGTGTCAAGTTAATGTAATATCAGCACTTATCACGAGCTTGGATCAGACTAATAAAGCATAATTTTTCATGTAAATACCACTGAGAGGAAACACCTTGTACTATTACGATGAAAATATCAAGTAAATCTCTATATCTTCTTCAGCTATTGGCATTCCCTGTAAGCAATGCACCCAAATTCGTCCTCAGTGATAAAGTGAGTTCAAAAAGGTAACAGACTCTCCCAATTTCATTCTCCTGCTTTTCCTTGCCGTTCCACTTTGCGATTGTTTAGATCAATTTTGCAGTGGATAATTTCTGCTGCGCTGCTCGCTACCCTCCCATGAAATTGGCACTGAGGTTGCCTTCAGTTTGCAGGAGAGAGGAGAGGAGGAGGAGAGATGAATGAAAGTGAGGGAGAGAGCGTGAAAGAGGGAGGAAGGGAGGGAGGGGGGAGAGCCCCACAGGCACTGTGCTGTTTTTAAACCAGGAATAATCAGCTGCATCAGAGAAATACAAAAAGAGACGGTCAAAAGGAACAAGGTAGAGTAGAGTCAAAGGCCTGAGGCTCTCTTCACACACAAATACATCTGTTGATTACTAGTGATTCAAAGATGTCACACCCCGGGATAACAGCACTGTCAGAAAGCATGTACATCACAGGCTGAGTCCTGGAAGCACTCACTATGGCAACTGCACTACATCGCTCAATGCCCAGCACTGTCACAGGCCTTTAACGGGAAGACAAAGCACACAACCGACTCACCATGGCAACGCAGCCAGTAAACACACAACGTGACAGCACATGGGACTTTCCTTTTTGTTGTTGCTGTTGTCGTCAGGTGTACATAAGTGCAGCCAAGTTCAGGAACAGTGATCAAAATAGCTTGTTAAATAAATACCTAAGTGGAGGGAGAAGTGAGGTACAGTGGGAGGTGTGGTAACAATCAAGCAAAGCAGTGCAATTTCCCTGTCAAGAATTAAAGGAAATCTGTGCAGGCATTGCTGCCCGCCAGGTCAAAAGCACAAGCAAATTGCACTCATATTGAAATGATTGACATCCCCCCAAAAAATCATACTCAGGTTATTATGAGTCTTTTTTTTTATGAGGCCAAGTTGGAGAGTTTATTTAACTCAAAATTATATTCAGCCTTGGGGAGTCTGGTCCTGGGAGAAGCTTTTGTGGGAGATTCAGTCCACACTTCTCCATCTGTCACAAAGTTTCTGTGGCACAGACAAACTGCTTTCAGAAAGAAAAGAGGAAGTGAGGAAGCCTTACTGGTCATGAGTCATGTTAGCGCCTCTGAATAAGACATCTTCCCTCTTTTAATGCTTCTGTACTTTTAAGTGCGCCACAAAACACACCTGCACTGTGGACCACTGACTGTGTTTAGACTGGACTAATGACGTCACCTGGTGGTTTGTGGAGCGTTTTGAAGCCAGGACTTTGGCATTTGACTGTCGCCATGTTGGTTGTTTGAACCCAGAAGTGACCATATTTGGATAAGAAGCGTGGCGTGAGGGGGCGGGTCTGACCCTTGAACCCTGAGGACACTGTTTAATGTGTATGAGACCGAACTTCAGTGCTGCTCTCATTGGTTAACAGACCTGAACGAAGCTAACGTGACGTCATCCATTGGTTTGTGGAGTCAGGTTTTGAAGCTACGACTCTGAACATCCCCATGACCATATTTGGTCTACTCTCACTGGAGACCAGACCTGTCAAACTAACCACGCCCTTAAATCTTCCTCTTTTCAAAGCCGAATATCTACTTAATGATGAAATGATTTTCAGATGGACCTCGTGATTACTGCAAAGAAGAGCAGACTTTAGCTAATGACATCACAATGACTTGTGGAAAAAATGTGTTGACTGAATATTTCATGATTTAAAATGACCATTTTTTTAATTGAACTCAAATGGAGCCAGGAGTATTGCACTTTTTTGCTCTTCCACATTGGCTTCATTTTTGAGTCCCAGTTGTTTTATCCATTTCATTTCACAGTCCATGGGTCTACCACAGTGTTGTCTCTCCTTTAACAAAGAAGCACATTATGACTACACACTGCATCTGCTCTGAGATATAAAGACTGAAAGATTTCTGCTGAGCCAGCTGGTTTTTTCTTACATCAGACTGTAAATCAACACATTCATCAAACAGCCACGGCATATGTGTTTCCTCTGTTTCTGCCTAATGTTGCATCACTTCCACCCCACAACACTGGTCCACGCCACTCGCTCTGTCTGCATTTTGGCAAAATGGCCTCTCACCACCAGGCTGGCATCACACTACATTACACAGCAGCGCTGCAGCAGACTGGGAGACGGTTGTTTGGGCTGTTAAATCAGACGGACTCGCCTGAGTTCAGATTTGGATTCAAGAAGCCAGAACTCTGATCCAAAGGAGCTGGAAACCAGAGCGTGGTGCAGGAAGGTCGTTGATGTCAACCAAAACAACATTAAAATCCACAGCTTCACTTGTTGTAATGACTCATCAAACTCCAACAACACTGGATCCTACAGTGCAGCTCTGCAGCATCCTTCATTCTCCTCCCGCAGTTTGTCACGGGCTGTACCGAAGCCACGCCGGATCAACTCTTCTTTAATCTCTTAATGCTGCATTCAAACAGAGATGTTGTTACAGTGCTGTCATCATTAATCACTCAGACTACGTATCAGACAGCAGAAAGAAACCACTCACCCTCCCAAATAAAATTACTGTTTGATTGGATTTATTTATATTTTTCCTCCTTTATTATTCATCGGAGCAGGAACTGAGTTTACTTTAGATGCAGTGTTTAATTTTAGGGTGTGTAAGTCAGTTGTGACAAGTAGTATAAAAAATGAATGCCCCCCACTGTTAATAGACAATATTAATTTATGAATGTAGACAAATGATCAGTGATACATTAATTACTTCTAATTAATTAACCCAAACCCAAGTACTGTATCTCTATTATTTTATGCATCTACTCAACCACTTTTCTGAATATTGCAGTTATTTGACAGAAAGTGATTTGCCTAGATGTATTTTAATGTGAGTAATGAATTATTAATAGTTATGTTTTAATTACTGTGGGACCCAAAAAATAGAGTCCATGGCAGTTTCTCAATATGCGTACTTGTCTGTAGTTTTTTAGACGAGAATACAGTTTAAATTTTGATATGTTTCTCTGCAGCGATTAAACATGAGATACAAGTCATTTTGTGTAAATCTAACAGTGTCCAAGTAAATTTATATTTCTTAAACCTACAGTCTGTTAAACAGCGATGCTAATATTTCCAATTTCTTATTGTGATTTGTCTTCCGCCATTGTTGCCGAATTTGTTGTGAAATGCATTATGGGTTATTTGGCTTCCCCAAGTCCACACAAGTCTGGTCTGACGCAGGCTCAATAATGAAGGAGGAGCGAGAACACATCCGGGTATTTCATGTGTTCTCGGCCAGATGCGTATTTGAATTGGAACAGTACTAGGTCTCCGACTGATGACGTTTCACGAGGACATGAGAATGCAAATATGGACAGGTACGCATATTGAGAAACGGTCATCCTGCCCTGCCATGTTTCTACGGTTGCCCAGAAGGGACAAAACCCACCCTGGTCAGGTGTAATATAAATCTAAAATGTAATCTGGGGTTTGGTATCTTCAGATGACATTAACCCCTTCTCAGGCAGCACACCATATTAAGTAACTTTCTTCTCTGCAACGTTACAAAATTACAAATACAATTGCTTGAAATTTGTGACAAGGGCCAATATCAGCCCATCAAATAACCAAATATTCCTGCTAAATGCTCAATCTGTGGCCTTTTAACTTAAATACTTAACTTATATATATTTTTAACCGTACACCAAAAAGTAACCATATATGGCAACTTCACTGAGGTTCATGGTTTTCTACATAAAAACAAAAAGTCACAACAGAAAAACAAAAACATGTTGTCATACCCTCCAGTAACTCTGAGGAGTCAATGAGTGCTCTTTAAAAGGTAACATTTGACGAACTGTTCCTTTAAGATGCAATATCAGCTGATTTCTGTAGCAAACAGGCAGATTTATTAATATTTATTAATTTATTTATTAAAATGGTGATCAAGCATTGTGTGGACTTTTTTAAGATAATATTTGTTTACTTGAATAAAACTTTTTCTCTTTTCACTTCTATCAGAGCTTTTGTATAGGGTTGCATTGTTTAAAATTTTTTTTACAAAACTACAAAAACACTTTTGTAAATCAGAAACTGTCGGACCTGAAGCAGACCTGGTCAAACATAGAACAAACTGACAAGTCATGATCAGTACCAGCAGCAAAAAACCAACAGTGTATCTCAAGTGAGGACAAATTACTGAGAATACTTTATGGGTAATCACCACCAGAAACCACTGGGAGTGTCAAACAGCAAAAATCCATATAAATGACATGACCATGAACTTTGCAATGATCCATTTTGCTCTTCCTAACTGCAATTGACAGATACTGTAAAGCTATTATCAGAATCCCTTTATTCTCTATGGTTATGAAACAGGAGAAAATGTTTCCTAATAAGCCACCCATTATCTCTGAGCGCCATAAAGCACACATTAACACAATTCCTTCTGAAGCAGAATAAGCTCTCAAGGTCAACTTTTAGTCAACTCATTTATATGCCATTTAGGTTGAGCTCCATAAACCCTATCTTTGATGTGTTCTTTCATCGCAAAGATTTTGGATGATTACACTGAATGTCATCCAACCCTGTGTCGCTCGAATCACAGAAAATCTCTGAAAATGCTCAGCACTGGCAGGGAGGGAAAAAACACAACTTGGCAGGAGTAGAGAATGGCCCCTGTTGAATCTTTATTAGCTTTAACCGCTCTGAACATATAAGGGTGGCTTTGTGAAATGCTGCCGAAGCTCTCCAATCTCTCTCTGCAACACACCCCGGCCACATCTCTGCTTATTTTTTTTTGCCTCTTACAAGCTGTTTTGTTGCCGGATGTGATTATTGAACGTTACAATTCGCGACAGCCGGAAAACCAGATAAAGAGTAGGGAGAAATTCCTATTTGAAAGTGGATATGCAGACTAAGAACCATAGCTTAACTGTCATTTGTAATCAACTTGTTTGAAACCCTTTGCTCTCATCTCCTTCTCTGAGTCCCTGTGGTATTTTCCTCCTCACTCTCAATAACAAAAGAAAGCCTCAGAAGAAGAAGAAGCTTGTCTCATCCCAACAAACAAATTTAAGAAAGTGGAGGGGTGTGTGTGTGTGTGTGTGTGCTTCTCCATGTGGACGTTGCTTATTTCTCATGTCTCCGTGCACATCTGAACACTGTTTACCATCTCCACGCAGCCAGTGCTATCTCAGATCGATTCAAATGAGATTTTCCACACTATTTGACAATGTGTGCTGGCAGTTTACTTTGGCGGTCGTCTCGCGACTCTCAGCCCGGTGGCGAGGCTAATCTCACTCAGGTTGAGGCTCAACCGTCTCGGCAGGACTCCAGCGAGGGTGGGG
>OOFC01020536.1:0-13360 GCA_900323345.1 Pseudochromis fuscus
GGGGTGATAGAGAATTTGCCCTGAGCTGTATGGCACACTGTAAGACATAACTGGACTGCTCGCCATGCTTTGCTTTGAATCAGGACCCTGGGGTGTCTGCCATCTGCAGCCTGGCATCAATACGGCTTATACAGATTGTGTCATGATATGCCATCGGGGATGTGGTCACTGTCCCACTGAAGATATTTCCTACCCTCTCATATAAAGTCTCACTGTGACCTGAGACTCAGTTTAACACCAGCAGAGTACAGCAGTGTTTACAGCAGTGATTTCCAACCACATATCCCAGGAGTTCAACAGAAATAGATGGATTAACAGTTCATATATAGATTACAGTAATGGATACAATGTTAAAATACCTCAATCTAAAGGTGAAAATATAAGTAATACACATAAGTAGTGAAGATACAATAGTTAGCGAGCTTTCATAGTCAAAAAAGATGAAAAGTAATGGATATATAGTTACATTATCTTTAGCTACAAGTTACAGTAGAGGCAGCTGATAGGTTAAATTTTATTTTATTTTACTTGAAGACAATTGTAATTCTTTTAGTATTTCGGAGGTAATTAGATCAAAATTTATGGAATTTGTTGGAAAAACAGTGAAGCGTCATTAGCTAGCTAAAAAAAAAAGTTGAAAAATGTCATATTAATAGATACACTGCTGAACTAGATAGCTTCATGGATTGGATAACTAATTTAAACAGGTAGCTCAAAGTACAAAAGAAAGAAAAAAGGCCGATATAATTAATAGACAAACACAACATTTAGCTAGCTTACTTGTTTTTTTTTTTCAAAGCTACAAGTAATTGAAAGTGTTATGGTGCCTATAGATTGATAATAGTTAGCTAGCCTAAATATAATTAGTAATCTTGTTTGAATGTTAAAAACAAAACAAACAAAAAAAACTAGCTAGCCTAAAAATGATGACTTAATGGTGAGTTTATAATGTCTAAGTGTTATAAAAGTTAGCAAAAGTAATGGATAAACAGTTTAAACACTTAGCTAGCTAGTAATAAAATAAATGGTTAGATAATGTATAAATAGCTAAAATGAACAGGAAACGAGTGATAAATTGTATGAAAAGTCTGAAATTGTTAAATGTAAATATGTATACCATAATATAAGTAATAAACCGGAAAGTTGCCTAGTTTCCATGGTTACATGATCGTTAGCTAGAAGGCATATTTAAACTTTAATGAAATCCTTTATTTGTCCCTCATCTGGGACATTTTAACTGGTTTTAAAAAGTAATAGATGAATGGTATGTAAAAATAACTGAAATAATCAAATGGAGACATTTAGACCAACAGGGCGATGGACACTTAATGTTTGGATTGATGTGGCGGGGCTGTGGAGCTACATCACACTGAAGGGGCTGAAGACCACTGGTCCACAGAGACAGAGTATCTCTCTCTGTCCTCCTGTCTCTCTGCATAGAGACGACTGGGACCTTAAACACCTTCGCTTGTTTTTGCTAATTAAATCCTCAAGTGTTTTGGGCAGTTGATTTCCTTAAACACTTCTTTGTCTACTTTTGATTTTCCTTTTAAGTTTGGCTCTGGTGCATTGGCAGGAGATTTCCCTTGCTCAGGATGTTGATCAGTGGTGTATAATGTGCATTATCCTCTGTAAGACGTATTAAGGGCTTATTTCGGTAAGACACTCCAGCTCTTTAAATCAGAAGCCGGCCTGCAGCTTTCTCCACCATCTTTATTCTATAAGCCACACCAAAGCCAAGAACGTTTTGGCAGAGGCTGCGAGAGGTTTTTTTGCTCCATTATTCTAATTGCCTTTAACCTGTAATCAATATTTACGGTACGGTCAACCCAGAGGCTTGAAGGACTAAGCATTTCTCCCTCTTTTCTCTTGCCTCTGATTTGATTAAGGAAGACTGCAGCCATAGTGAAAGTGGGCTTCCTGGTTACAGCGCAGGACGAGCGGGAGATTTTCTTTCCCAGCATCAAAATATGTGACGACTCTTGACCTTCGTCTGCACCTTTGGAGCCAAAGTGAGTCTTCAGAGAGCGCTCACCTCATTGTAAATCGAACAGTCATCCTAACACAATCGCTCTTTGTCCTGCATTGTTTGTGAAAGGAAATGGCGTGCAATCAGAGAACAAATGGAAAGAGGAAAGAAAAAAGGTGAGGATGTGTTGACGAAGATGAGAGAGCGAAGAAGAGAAGGGGGTAAGTGGGATGAGGAGAGAGAGCGAAAAGGGTCGATGAAGGAGAAGAAACAGTGAGAACTCAAGTCTCCAGAGTGTGAAAGGCCAACAGCCCACGCTGTGAGTCCATCTGGCCTCCTCGCTCAGCATGTGTGTGTGTTTGAGCGAGTGGAAGAGCGCCAGAGCGAGAAATGACCTCGTATACGTGTTTGTGTATGTAAGCGCCGGGCTACATATGTGCGCGCTTTTGTGTGAGTACATGCCTGTTCATCTGTGTTTGTTCGCAAGTGCATGTAAGTATATATGCGGTCTCAGTGTGTGTGTGTGTGTGTGTGTGTGTGAGAGGATGAAAGCGTCCACAGCTCCTTGGTACTACAGTCTGACCTGTATACAGGGACTGAAATAAGTCAGAGGGGACACATCTGTGACGCTGACGGTACACGAGGCTTCTGGAGACACCCGGAGGTGCTGAGTGGGTGGGTGGGTGAAACACTTTAACTGGAGTATTAGAGCTTTGTAGCATTTTACATCTGATCTGCAATTTGTACAAGACCAAAGGCATCTCAACAAAGCGCCACACTTTTCTTTACCTCCACCACGGACATTATGTTTTCATGTGCTGCCTTTTTGGAAAAACTCAGTAACGATTAAAACTTTAACAAGATCAGACGAGGATGGGAACCTGTTCAGAAAAATTAAAAAATCCAGAAATCTCAGAAAATTCTTACTGCTTGTAAGATACACACTAAAAAAATGTCGTGCTAATTTAACCCAGCAAGATAGACTGTTTTTGTCCAGCATTTTGTGGCTTTTACCAAGAACTGTGTTGTATTTACAAAGAAATTTGTTGTTTTTATCCAACATTTTCCAGCATTTTGCTATTTTTATTGATCATTTTATTGTTTCACTCAATGATTTTTTGATTAAATGTTGGGTAAAAACAGCCCATCTTCCTGGGTTAAATTAACCCAGCAGTTAGTCCAATACTTATGCAGTTCTGGGTAAAAACAAGACTCAGCATTTTTTAGGGTGTAATGTTGTCATGTCCCAGGCTGTGGGGGGGCATGGCTCAGGTGGTAGAGTGGGTCACCTATGACAGTGTTTCGAAACCCTGGTCTTTGGGGACCACTATCCTGCATGTTTTAGATGTGTCCCTCTTCCAACACACCTGATTCAAATGACCAGGTCTTCATCAAGCTCTGCAGAAGCCTGATAACGATCCTGATCATTGAATCAGGTGTGTTGGAAGAGGGACACATCTAAAACCTGCAGGATAGTGTTCCCTGAGGACCAGGGTTGGGAAACACTGACCTATGAATCGTAAGGTTGTGGGTTCGATCCCTGGCTCCTCCTGTCCACATGTCGAAGCGTCCTTGGGCAAGACACTGAACCCTAGGTTGCTCCCATAGGTGGCTAGCGCCTTGCATGGCAGCTTGGTAGCCATTGGTGTGTGAATGTGTGTGTGTGTGAATGGGTGAATGAGTTGCCTTGTAAAGCGCTTTGGGACCTAGCTAAGGTCATTAAAGTGCTATATAAATGTAATCCATTTACCATTTACCCACAGGAAGGCAACAGGGTCTGTACAGCTGGATTATGCCTTGGCAGAGGATTGTGCGTTTTGAGTGTTTTTAATGACTTGAAACTTTGAATGAAATTAAACTAATTTCTTGGAAAGAAATAAAAAACTTGGGGTCAAAATACAGTGTGGATGATAGATTATGAGCTAATAATTAATGGGAATTGTACAAATAAATCAGTCCTTAAGCAGAATTCCCCCATGATGAGCAGTTTCATGGAGGCCGCCACTTCAAATAGTCAATTAGAAAAATGCTCTGTTACATGCTTTATCTCTTCTGTACTGAAGAGCAACACCAGTGGTCAAATATGCCAGAATTTTTTTGTAATATTACAGCATCAGCCTGCATGTGTTTACGCTCCATTTTCCTTTAAACCACATTGGACATGATTAACTTTGAAATAATCCAGAGAACCTTGCTTGGATGGATGAATACTGTAAATATTTGTACAGTAGGTTTATGCTAGCGTGGTATTTTTAGTGTTTACAGTGCAGTCCTGATAGCACAAACAAGCCTGGGAACGCTAACTATCCAGGGAGCTCATTATGTAAATAGCTTACAGTAAGTTGACGACCTTAAAAGAATCTCTTGCATTTTACAGTGCTTTGCCCTTTCGACCCAATTCGCCTGGCGATAGTAAACATCCGCACCGTTTAATGCTGAAAACAGTGATAAAAACATGCAAGCCTAGCACCCTAATCCCCCCTGCGTCAATAACAAATGGTGATGAAACAAACAGCTCTTCAAATCCCTCTGAATCCTCCCGTCTTCACTCCCCGAGCGACGTCTTGTCCCTAAATATCCCCTGACCCACTTCAGGCTTTTGTTGGAGACGGTTTACACTGTGTTGCACAGAAGGCAGTCTGGGGTAGTTGCTGTGATAGTGTCAACAGTCTGAGGGGCTGATCCAATAGAGCTGTGTTTATAGAGATGTGAAGAAAACTGTTAAGCATTGTCAAAAAAAAGCCAGACTGATCTGCTGGAGTTTGAAGAGGAATCTGTCACTTAAATGAACAAAACAGAAGCCATTTGCGCCGGCTTATTGATAATGTAGTCTGGCACGTCTCATAAAACTACATTATTGTGCACGTCTGAGATGTTTTATGAGAGATTTTTGACTTTAAATCAGTGCTACTTAATAAATGATTTAAAACCATATGGAGGCTCTCCTGTGCTACTCTTTATTAAGGAACAACTTTACCTTGAACCTCACTTTTCAAACACATCTACTGAAAAATGTGTCTGCCAAGGTAAGAAATGATCTTGATTCTTTCTAAAACATTTCATGATTAATCCAATTTAAAGTGTAACAAGCTTGAAAAGCCGTCTTTTACTACTCTCTCTAGTTGAAAGTGTTTTGTTGACACAGTCTGTTGCATCTATAACATAGACTGTATATGGAAAAGTGCCAATGTGGAACTTCTGTTAAAAACTCATGTTGAAATATTTAGCTTCACAGCAGAAATAAACATGTTCACAGTCTAGTACACAAAGTGATTTTGGTCTCCTGGGTTAATTTCCAGTACAGTACAGCAGCTGAACTTTCATATAACTGTTGTGTAAATTGTGTTAACCCTTAAATTCCAAGCGTGTTGTCGGTGACAGGTCTGCATATTTGGATTACTGTAATTATGTCAAGTTTTGTGCAATCAGAAAAATTCCAATGGTTTCTGAGAGCTGAGATGTTGCACTTTACAGTGAATATGGTGTCATTACAGTAATTTCACCAGCGCCTCTCAGAAAAAGGCAAAACTGCTGATTTACTCTATATTACGTGTTGTAAGAGTGTAATAACAGTGACAATGTAACAAGAATAGCAGAAAAACACAAAAACGGATTTTGATTTTAGAGTTTCAGTGAACAAAAACACTACAACTGCACATGAATATTATATTTTGCTTGTTAAATTTGAAATCAAAATAAGCATAAAACTCCAGGTGCAAATTTTGCAGGTTCAGGAGTTAAAGGGTTAAGTGACAGATGGGTGCCGTCACAGGAAGCTACCTGCAGTCAGATCCACCCCCTCGCTGCTCCTTAGCTCCTCCCTCTTAGCCAAATATGGTCACTTCTGGTTCTACAAAAAACCAAGATGGTCAAAAGCCAAACATTAAACTCATAAATGGTATAAAGAATAGATCTAGCTGCCATTTCTCAAAAATTAGGTGTAAATGCAAAAATACCTCTGGTGGCCACTAGAGGCTGGCTCCAAAAAACTCACCAATTGACTTCAAATTAAAAAAAAATAATCATCTTTTAATGTTATTAGCTAAAGTCAACTCGTCTTCTCAATGATCTGGTGGTCAATGTGAAAATTATTTATCATTAAGGAGATGTTAGGCTTCAGAAAGAGGAAGATTTAGGGGGTGTGGTTAGTTTGATTGACAGGTCTGATCTCCAGTGAGACTAGACCTGAACTACAGTCTCATTCACATTGGATAGTGTCCTCAGGTTTAAATGTCAGACCCACCTCCTCACTCCTCCCTTTATTTCCAAATATGGACGATAGATTCAAAATGTCAAAATAAAAACAACTTAGAAATGAAAAGAAAATAAATTAAGGGAAATACAAGACACTTTGAAACATATTTTGCCAGATGTATTTACTGCATCATAAATAAATTTGTTACAGAGAGAATTCCCATAATATGTCAACAGCTAAGCTAATTAGTGTTAGCTAGCATTAGCTTGTAGAAAAATAATAACTTTTACTTCATGCTTTTATTTTGTTATGGCAGGAAATAGGTGCATAAAATGGAAATACAAATAAAAGTGTGTGATATATTTAATTGTGTATATTTGATTTATTATTTGAATTTCAACATTTGAATCGTGAACATAAATGAATCTTACTGATAATTTTTCTAGTTGAATGTTTACTGAGTCCAGACGTACGAGTGAGGTTGGGTATTTAATTCAGTGTTAAAGATAAAAGCAGAATTCACCATCAGCCAGTGTTATAGACCTGCAATATGGAGGCTCTACTGTGCCAGATTTATTTATAGATACACAACATGGAACTGATTTGTTAAGAATTTATTCATTTAACTTTTGTGTAATCTTAAGTCATTTTTTTACTTTCATGTTTCAATTGTGAGTTTTCTTTACAAAATAAAAGTCAAGCTTTTTACAAATCAGGAGTTTTTTTAGGGTCTCAGTCTGATCCATTGCCATGTGACAGGAGTGTAAGAGCTACAGATTACATAAGACTCAACCATTAAATCTTAATAAACACCAGAATGTAGCAACTTTTTTTTCCCCTTGTAGCTCAAAAAGGGTAATTAGAAGTGCCAATAGGTGCTGGCTGGCTCGGTTTAGATAAATTCATTAGTGCACACTCAAATAGATTTCAAAAATATTGCCAGCAAAATCTTGGCAGATGAATATGATGACAATCAAAAGCCAATGGTTTGATCACCTCCTTCTACAGATTCTCCAAACGCTGGTTCTGCCTCAGGTTGGTCTTCAGTTGTTGGCTCGGAGCAGATGCAGCAGTGACCTTCCTATGGTGCATCGCATAGGAAATACAGGACGGAGCAGTGAGTGTGAATGACGCCCTGTTTGCTAAATGATGCTTTTCACAGCGACACGAACTGATCACATGACATCTTCAATACGACCATCTGAATCCATTGAAATCTAAAGCGTGCTGATTGGCACAGTCCAACCAGATGCTGCCGGAAAGATTTTTCTTCTCCAGCCTGGTGGATCCAGACTGAGTGGCCTTTTACTGGGCTGCAGTAAAGAACGCCAGCCTCCTCCAGCTATTCATTATCCTAAGTGTGTCTGCAGCAGACAGTGAGCGCCGAGTGTTCAGATGCACGATGGGAAGGACTGCTGAAACCAGCTTTTCAGGAGGGAGGATCTCGCAGGACGCTGTTAATTAATGAGAGGATGTGATGCGTCTGACTGAGATGGCTGACGTGCCCGTCCTGTCAGCTCGTTGTCGGAGGAATGGTACGATTCTGAAAACTAATATATGACTTTGTCCTCATTTTAAAGCCTGATTATTGCGTCATAAATTTCCTGCCAGGAGGAGAAAGTTACTCATTACCACATTTCTGTTAAATCATAAGATTTAGTGCTTGTAGCCTATTTTTAAAATTCTAAATAATTCACTCTCCCCTTCTGGGAAATATTAGGAAACCAAACAGAGCTGACATCCGGGCTCCTGAACACCACTTACTAGCTGGTGTTAAACACTGATAACAGCAGTAAGGACTGTGATATGATTACACAGAGTGGAAATGTGGCATCCAAAAAAATGCTGGACTGTAACAGAGCTGCAAAAAAATCAGAACTACACCCAGTGCTTTGCTTTTATGTGTGAGATGAGGTTTCTTGGTGCCAGGGACACTTTAAGCCTGAAAGTCCTCTGGTTGTCTACTGTACTTTAAATGAGAGAACTGAAGCTGAGCGAGCTTTGATGTGAGTTCTGGATGAAATGATGAAGAGCTTTATGAGGCTGATCACCCTCACCTGTTGATGTGCACCTTGACACATGTCAGGCCATTAGTGTCGCAGCTGTAATGAGGCAGGAAAAGATGCCAGGATGCGGCTTATTAAACTCATCTCAGAGCGACTGACTTCCTTCATCATCTGCTGATTAAACATGAAGAGTAAATGTTAAATGGATGCTGCAGCTTAGGGGGGCGGTGAGGTGCTCAGTGAGCAAACACTGATCCCACTGGAGTCACGCTTTTGGGATAGAGTGTGTAAAGACTGGATGAAGCTAATGTGAGGTCACCTGCTGGTTTGTCGTCAGGACTTTGGTTATTGAACGTCATTTGAATGTCGCCGTGTTGGTTGTTTGGAGCCAGAAGTGACCATATTTGGATATAAAGGAAGGAGTGAGGAGGCATCTCATGTCCGTTGGTGCTATTACAGGTTTTATTTACTTCTGCATTAGCCTCATTTGTGAGCCGTAGTTGCTTTGTCTGTTTCTATGGACAGTCTGTGGTCAGTTGATGGATGTTAGTCCAACACTTTCTTCTTTTATTTGTGGTGTGTGTATATATGGTATATGTATGGTATATGACATATTTGAAGCTCTTTATAAGCTATTGTTTGGCAGTCTTCATCGGCTTTTGTAAACCAGCCACCAACAATAAATACAAATAAATAAAATACAGAAATTGGAGATAACAGTCCAGGATTTTGCAAAATGTACCTGCATGTCTAATAGGAGTAAGAAAGTTGCTATACTGAAACTGTCTTGTTATACATCCAGCAACTGCCCCCTGGTCTGTAATAAGCATGTCTACCTAATAAGACATTAGCAATACATTAGGGTGGACATTGTAACTGTAATACTGTAATTACTCCAAGTGTTAGTGAGTTCAAACATTGTTAATTTTTAGTTTGTTTTAATTAATGAAATATTTTTTGCTGAAAATAAGTTTTTCTTAGTTATTCTATAAAATGTGCATCTTCTCAGTGGTCTCAGTTTGCTAAATTGTTAACGTCTCCGTCTGAACATTAACGACTCTTCACAGTGATGTCCTCACATCTTACCACTTGAACACCAGGCGAGCATCACTCCTTCCCATGTTGTAATCATGAGGCGACATTTAGTCTGTACACTCACATGTCTCAGATTGCCTCTTGAGGGATGAATATTTCTGAATTTAATTTCATCCAATCAAATTGAACTTTACGATGTTACAAATTGAATTTGTGATTTTCCATTAGAGAGGCTGTTACATGAACACGTTCAGGAAGAAGGTTTCACTGTGATGTTTAAGCACAACACTACACCGTGTGTGTATTGCCCTGCAGCTGATTGGTGTGTGTTGTGTTATACATTTATAATATTTCTACTTGTATTGATCTGATTTACTTTCTCACTTTGTTGCTTCTACTTCTCAGCTGCTGTAACACGAACATTTCTCCTGTGTGCATATCAACACGCTAACCTCATCTTAAACCTGAAGTGTGGGACTTCTGTCTCCCTCCTGTGGCAGTGGGAGTATTTACACAAACATCGTGGACGCAGCTTTGAAGATTTACCATGTGTGAATACTCACCCTCGACAGCCAATAGGAGCGCTCCTTCTGGAAACAGTGCCGACCACCACTTCCACCATCAACACTGAACCAAATCCCAAATTCTGCTGTTCTGTGTGAGTCCATCCTGGTCCTCTCTCCCTCTCTCTTATCCAACTATAGAGTCAAAGTCATAAATGTCATAAAGCTTGTCCTTCATGCCTGCTCCTCAGTTTTGTCGGGGACTCTCAGCGCTGATTGGTTTTACGTGACGCACATTTTTCACTCAAGTTTAAACATTTTCAATTTGTGTGGATGCAAATTTGCATCTACTCACGTCTTTGCATTCACTTATTATGTAATTGCTCTGCGGGAGAAATTCACAGCTTCAGACTATTTGCTATTTAAATGTTCATATAGGTACATACAGTACTTCAGGTGTTATGAGGTATGTTTAAGAACCGTAGGCTCCCAGCGATGCATCCTCTGTAATACAAGAAAATGATAAAAGTGAAGTGAGGGGAACATGTTTTATCGCCTGATTAGTGTATAAAAGGTTTGTTCACTCAAAGCCAAACAGCCAGACACGGTTTTGATTCATGCTCATCATCAAAATGCGAGCTGCTATTCGGGCACATAAAAGGGAAGCTAATCAATTGTGTTTGTACAACTCTATGAGTAAATGTTACCCTGCATGGCCAAGACAGTGAACATGCTCTTTTTTAGGAGAGGGGGTATAATCTGAAACTAATCTGCATAAACAAATGGTCCATCCTGCTCGAGTGCTGAGTTGATATTCCTACTTTAACTCGCTGAAGTGCCGATTTCCACACAGATCTTCATTTTCATGCAGAGGCTTTTGGTAAATATTCAAAATCATTTAAATGACAGAGCATGACCCAGAACAGCTCATTCAAATTGGTTTTAAAACAGTGATATTTGCTGGTGGTGGGCAGATGCAGAATTTATTTAGTGGAGTTGTCTGCTAATTACAATCGTTGGTGGTGGGAAAAAAAAACTGATTTAAACAGACATCTTTCACCAGAAGCGCAATAAAACCAACTATTGTTGAATTCATATCAATCAGTGCACAATTACCTTCCAATCAAACCAAACAAAGAAACCATTTGGGAACATAATAGAAAGACGCAGATAAAAGGCTGCGTTTTTGGGTCGAAATGAAATTAGTATTTTCTGGGAATGGCTGATTTTCAATTTCCACCCCGGTTCAAAAGGTTAGGCAAATGAAATTACAATCAAAAATTAGAAAAAGCAACATCTGCTTCATGTCGTATCTCTCCTTCGTTCCCCACTTGTAAGAGTCGCTCGTTCTTTCAGCAAAGCCAAGAAAATCCTCTCAGACAAAAAGAGCTCCTTATCTTTCTCTCTCAGTAATAATGGAAATCCAATACATTTTATTACTCATAGAAATTCTAATTAATGTCGGGTTTATAAAATGAGGCCAATCACTCAGTATTATCTACAGTCGGCGGTAGATGCAGCCGGAGCTGTGGAGCAAAAACGAGGAGTCTGACATGACAGACTGTAATATCTCAATTGTGAGTCAGGCCCGGCTCTGCAGACAGACCAGACTTCTGTGCAGAGAACAGCCTGACGCTGCATCTCGCCTTCTTTCTGCTTCACTTCACTCACTTTGCAGATGAGGTTGGCAGCGACGGCCCGCTCCGTATTTCAGACTAATTTATGACCTCTGCAGAGGAGGGTGCATTAGGAAGATCAGCCGCATCAACCGATGCCATGCCGCAACAACTGGCCGTGAGGAGGCGGACGAGCACGCCGCCACACGCGCAGAAACCAGCGTACGAGAGTGTGCATTCAATTAAAGCTGAAGTTTATTAAATTTGCACGGCTTTAGCAGCACTCCAATCTGAGTAGTCGCTTTTAATATCTCACAACTGTGTGCGTTTGTTTCTCTTCTTTTTTAATGTGCAACATTTTCAATGAAACAGTCGACGCTGGCATCAGACAAAATATAAAATCTGAAAAAACATATAAATAAAACTGAGAAAGAGCAGTTTTATGAACCATTTCAGTGTCTTACATGGATTATAAAGTGGATTGTTTAATTATCTAACTTCACTGCCCTGAGACGACAAATCAAGTGATCATGATGCCAAGTCATGCAAGAAAACATTCAATCTAAAAGCTGCTGGTAGCTGCCAGTTGCCTTTGAGCAGCACAGTGGATTCAACTATTTATCTTTCTTGTCTATACAATAACCATTAAAGATGTGAAGGGAGCAAAACGTACCTTTTTTCTTTCAGTCTTTTTTCAAAAATGTGTTTACAACAATCTAGTTAGTTAACTCAATTACAAAACTTGCTTTTACTCCCATTGGGAAAAGTACTTGGTACCAACTTTTCTAGTACCTGTTCTCTTGCAGTTCCAAAATAAAGGTCAACCAGGTACTAGCAGGTACTACAATGCGATTGGTTGGAATCTGTGTCATTGCTTCGTCACCGTGCAGCACGCAAATATTTGTACCCACAAACTGACACAGTGACAGTCAGAATAAGAAGTTTCTACAAAGTGGGGAAAATAATCAAAAGACCAGAAGAACAATAACAGATTTTAGTGCAATGTTTAAATGAAATTTAAAAATCCTCAGTGGGATCCTGAGCTCTGAGCGCCTGCTCGGTGCAACAGCTGATGGAGTTTGTAACAGGACCTGAAAACATTGGAGCAAGTGGTTAAACAGGCTCTAACTTGATGAATTAACAACATATCTGAGGTGAACCACAACAGTTATTCTGAAGATTACTTCATTAACTTTCTCCTCCTTCACCTGACCACCAGCTGCACGAAGGCGGGACTATCCTCTGTCATGGAAACGGTCGCCCTGGAACTAAAGACAAGTCGAGACATAATACGCTATATAATACATGAATACAATAAATGACCAAATAATACACTATAATCAGGAAGCACTCAGAGGCATAATCCAGCTGTACTGATAATCGAGCTGTATGCTGAACAGTGCTGCCCTCTTGTGGTTAAATAGCAACACTATCTTGTTAAAAGATTTGCCCATTAAAACAAACTGGGATTTTTTTCTCTGATCTTGCCTAAAACTTAATAATTTGTTCCTTGGGTGATGCCCTATCCCTCTCTCTCTCAAAAAACTCAATCTAGATCTGTTTCTAAGTTTTTCTGGGGACAGACAGACCAGTGCAGGAGAAAACATAACCTGCTTGGCAGAGGTAATGATACATTTTTGAAAAATAACATTAATGTAAACCCATTGCGTTTGCCTGTATATATTACTCAATACACTTGGTGTTCATCAGTCCTGCTGGTTACAACTCATTTGTGCAATAATTGAACAACTAGAAAAGCACTCTGAGAGCACAGACCTCCACCAAGCACTGTTAAGGCCAATTGATACTTTCCGCATCCGCATGTCCGCGTTGGTGCACGAGGGTCCGTGTCACGTAAATGTCAGGGAACACGTCAGGAAGCGCTCGAGCGGACAGGCACGGAGGCGTCCGCATACAGCTCCAAAAATGTGAGTGCATCGCCTGGGCATGGAGGGCGCGAGCAACTGCACTGCACCTGCGCTAGCACATCAAGATGGACGCCGTCGAGGAGAGACTTTGCGAGGAGAACCCTTAAA
>OOFC01020539.1:0-36998 GCA_900323345.1 Pseudochromis fuscus
CCGTAGTCAGGGGGCGTATATTGTGATTGCACTAACGTTTGATTTACCGTAGCGGTATCAGACTGTTTCTTTCTGTTTACTGAATCAGGGAAAAGTTCCCTCCACGTTTGTGATGCACTAACTACGTGATAAAAAGTTGCACTACCTGTTGTACCTTGCTGTTGGTAAAAGATAATACTACGTCACTGACGTTACCTCGGAGAAAAAAATAAAACAGCTGTTCATGTAGCTTTGAACTGTGACAAATGGAGTTGGAAATACATTGTTTTCAACGAAGGCGGCGCAAATACTGGTAAGAGCTACCGGTACGTACGGTACTGTATTGTGAATGTACTAACTTGTTTTGGAGTGAACGGAGTTGTCAGAACGTTGGTTTGTTTTCTATTAATAAAGTTTGACTGACTGACTTATCTGACTGTTTTGTTGACATTCACTTTAGCGCAGCTTCATCTAGATGGATGATAACACAACCCCAGCCACTACAGTAGTTTCTATTCTATGCGCCTTATATATGAAAACAGTTTTAAAATAGGCCATTCATTGAAGGTGCGCCTTATAATCTGATACACCTTATAGTGCAGAAAATACGGTATTAGAAAAAACACTACCAGTACCTGTATTGTAATTCAGTCCTCATTATGGGATCTGTTGATTCTTTTGTCACCACAGAGAAGCTACAGGATTGCCATTCAATCTGAAGGCATGATCAAGGATTTGGTTGAAAACCTAAGCAGTGACAACGATGAGCTCCAAATGCATTGTGCCAGTGCAATCTTCAAGGTACCTGCTTTCCTTATCTGTACGTCAACACACTAGAGCAGAACTACCACAGATCTCAACCTTCTCTTTTACTTCACAGTGTGCAGAGGACAAGCAAACTCGTGACCTGGTGCGCAACTACAATGGTCTGCAGCCACTGGTTTTACTGCTGGGCAAAGCCAGCAACAAGCTGCTCCTGGCCGCTGCCACCGGGGCCATTTGGAAATGTTCCATCAGCATGAAGAATGTGGCTAAGTATGTACTGACACAGAGACTCACCTTTTTACCTTTAAAACACAACTTACCACATACACAGGACACATTGTAGCCATATTTTTTGGGTTGTATGACTGCATGTTTGTAATAGTAACAGATCATTATGACTTTGACAAATCACTCGCCGCACACAGAAACAGCAGTGTAATGAGCCACAGTGTTAAAGGAGGTTAATAGCAATTAGCCATTTTACCCACATGTGGACATAGCTTTTGGAACACATGCTTGCTAAGTTGATGTGGTTAACAGCAGTCTTGCAGTATGTGTATACATTAATAGCAGTATTTGATACAGAGCGTGAGGGGTTCAGCTAACTTGCGTGCATTAGCATCCTCATGCCATCATCACATATGTTATTTTTATTGGGGGCTTTCACTCATTCGTGACGAGTTTTGTCACTTTTTCCACTCGCGTGCTGTTGTCATATCTCCCCTCTCCTTTACCATTGTTTCTGGTCGAAGTGATTATTTGTGTAAAATGTAAAGTTTTTGTATGGATTCTATCAGCTCTGATATTTTATGTGAGTGTTTGCCTTTTGATTTCTGTCTTTTCCACCGTTAACAAAGGATCAAGTGAATGTGGTGATTTTATAGACTTCAGTGATGTGTTAGTCAAGCGCTGTTAGTATTGAAGCAAACGGGGACATACTGAAAGAATCAGGCTGCGAGACTGTGATTTTATAATGTCAGAAGACGCAGGCTGACAGGGCCTTTAATCATTTGTCATGTAAGGCAGAGGTTTATTTAAGTGTCATTTAGCCTGGTTTCTTTAGCGGTGACATTTCTGGAATGGTTTTTGACTTGTACTTTAGTGTCAGACGATTTTTAAGTAATTTTCCCTCTAAAATAAATAATGCCCAAAGACCGTGCCCTGGCAGCCCCATACATTTCCACTAGTGCTCCCTTGAAAGAATGATTTAGCTGTATTTATTTTCTTATTTAGTGTGAGGCCAGGAATGTAATATATAACCCACATGCAGTGATTTAATACCTCAGAAGCATATTAATCAATTCACAGCCTATTCTCTCATCGTAGCCAAAAAACTGATAATACATTGTCTTTTAATAATTTCTTACGATAAAACGTATGAGGTTTACGGCTTTTTGCTGAGGTGAGATGATGTGAAAATGCTTTTCTCCTTAGTCAGAAATGATGTGCAGTTCAAATTGCAGTGGAATTCTAAAAATAACAAGAAAAAGCCTCAGTAGCACTCACAGAGATCTTTCTTCACTTCATATATCACAACTGACACAATGATATCCTGCATTTAAAGTCTATGTTAAGTCCTCCCAACTGGAACTGAGTGTCTGCTGCCACATCCAGTTAAGCGATGATTCCTTCACAACAGCAGAGGGATGACAACAACATTATTTTAGGGCAAGACGGACAGATCAGTATCTCTTTAACACACAATATGAAAGAGCATCATCGGGATGACGATTTTTGCATGGCTGTTATTCTGTAGACAGGAGTTTGGTTTGAAAAATGAAGTTTTAATAATTTGTAACCAAAAAAAGTGTCTTAAAAAAACAACAAAGCTGGTACAGGTTGGAAACTGACTGCAGCTTGGCGTGATGATAAAACAACTTAACTGCACTGGCCATGAGTAATGTGGCAGCTTAATACACTTGCTGCCAGAACAGGCTCTCTGCCATACTTAATGACTTGTCACACTGTTGCTATGTAAAATAGTTACACTACTACTGATAATAACAATAATAGAAATAATTATAATGATGCCATTAATCACATGTAAACCACATTTAGTGACACTTCATTTACAAATACTAAAAAACACTTTGGTTGCCCCCGCTCTAAATTTAACATGTCACTGAGGTATTTTAGTGAGAATATCAACAGGCTGTAATGTGAATAGAGTTCTCGTTTCATGGTCTCTCTCCTCTGTGTGTTGTGTTATATTTTGTTTTTCTGGATAATATGCATGCTTGAGTGTGAATGAAGGTGAAATTGGCCACCTCTTCAGTAGGAAACCAGCATGATGCACAGCAAATGTTTTTAATGCCCACTTGAATGTGTAAGTGGATCTGTTTTTTCGTATTCTCTCAGGCTTATTTGAATCACTTAAAATGTCTAGGTCAGGCAAAAGCTTGGAATGAAGTGACTCAGCCATTACTGTCAAAAAGGAAAGGCTGCTAATGGTAACAGGGTTTAAGGGGCATGCGCTCATTTCAGAATCAATCATAGGCTGAGTGGTGCACTGAAATGAAAATCATTTTGGAATATATTTTTGCTACAGCAATAATGGGAGGCAGAGTCTGTCTTTTTTTCTCCTCTTTTCTTTCTTTGGGTTCATGGTCAAGCTGAACAGGCCTTGTGGCCCATTGCAAACAACATGTTTTCTTTTATGTGACTGGTGATTTGCGTGGTCTGGACAGTATAGTGGTCGGGAGGACCTCCACTCAAGACAAGTAGCAGCACGTGTTAGCCATTTTCCTGATTAATGATGCATCAAAATGAGAGATGATCGATGCCTTAAATTATAATTACATTCATAACATAACTGTGTTTGTCTAAAGACCACATTGTCATAAGCTTATGTTTTTCATAGAATACCTGGGCCAAGGTTATATGTATGAGGAAAAACCTCAGCCGGCTTGGAAACACTGAAACATTATTACAGATTTATGGATGCACCCACATGTGGCTCCTCGAGCCTGTATACTGAGGTGTTATTGACACACAAAAATGCTGTAAAAAAGCCTTAACAAAAGAGTGAGGGAATAATTTTGCAATGGAAAGTCACGACTGCCAAGTCTCGGACTGTATTTGCCAGCGCAGTAATGCTTGGGGTCAAGATTGTGGGGTTCGCTTCCAATTACTGACTACCCCTCTATCCTACCTCTGTTTTCAGCTGTATGATGAGCAGACCATAATTGCCGCTCTAAATGATACTTCTCCTTACCTCTCAAAAGTTCTCTGCTCACCCAAGTTATTCAGTGCGTTGCTATTTCTTTCAATCGATCTGATTGTTAGATTTAAGGCTGAACAAGCAACTGTCTTTCTCTTCATGGTCATCTCTAAGTACCTCAGAGTCCCTGACATGTCTTACTTTCACTTGGGCCGACCTAAAACCCCTAGTTAGTATAAAAGGCAACATTTAATCTTTCTACACTTAGTCCAATGTGTGAGTGGTGCAGATGAATGGGAAAGGGAAAAGGCAGACAATCAATCATAAAAGTCTGCTGCACAGAAGCTCCACTGTGGTTCCTGTGTCTTCAGACAGGCTTTAATAAGCTTCCAGTTGTGTGGAGCCCAGCGTTTGCAGCCCAAGCCGCTTCAGGCAGCGTTGTGTAATGTTACTCTTGCCATCACGTAATTACTTCAGCTGGGATTGGCTTTACAAAAATAGACATGACTTACTGTTCATTTATCAAAAGTTATGTCTGTGATTACAAGATAATTCTACTGTAGTCAAGTGCAGATGACACTTCAGTGATGGCATAGGAAAACCATTGTTTTTCGTTATGGTGAATTTCACTGAAGTTAACTTTGGCAGCTCCTCTGTTCATTAGCAGTGTTTTCACTTGCAAGAATAGGCTGTCTGTCGGTGGACCCTGACCAAAACCAAATGACCTTGGCCATCTACAATAGCTTACAGCCCGTGATGCCAGCAACCGTAACTGTGAATAAAAACAGTCATAGAACTTAACTGTACATCAGAGGTTTGTTGAGGTTTTTTGTGACCGCATTATATCCCTTTTAAATGTTTACTATAGTTTACCACTCTATAGCATTGGCAAACAAGGCAAAATCACAGCAAAAGAGGGAGGAAGAGTTTCCAAGCCACAGCAAAGCTTTGGTTATGCAAAATACGTATGAGGGACAACTGTGAGGAGCCGTGGGAAAACTGCCTGTACAGCTGGGTTACAGTTAGGATCTATGCCTATGTGGATGAGGGCAACAAAACTGCTACCTGTCACTTAGATATCTAACAACATTTTATTAGCTGTGCTTAGAGTGTGGTTTTAGGGATGGCATTGTTAGTCTGTAAGTCTGTTGTTCAGACCACTACTTGAGTTCAGACTGAAATATTTTAACGTGGGTACATAGCCAAAACTGTTATGGACATTCATGGCCCCCTGAGGAGGAATCATAATGACTTTAACGACCTCCTGACTTTTCTTCAGTCAACATTTTCTCTACATTTGGCACTAAAGTTGGCACAGACCGTCATAGTTCCCCAACTAATTGTTGCCTAATTGTAGTGATTTTCATACAGCGCCATCTTCAGCTTTATGTCACATTACAGATGTTCATACCTTCCTCAGGATGACCTTAATTATCCTTAGCTGTTAATCTACCATCATCAGATCAAACTTCAATTCAAACCTCTGTTTAAGACCAGACACATGTAAAACCAATGACATTGTCTCTCATCCTCATATTACTTTGTGTTTAGTAGTGATTGGAAAACATTGAACTAATGCATTGAACTAAGATGTGTTAGCATTTAGCTCTAATCACCAAACAAGTTTGGCTCTTTGACTCGAGGACAGCACTGATGCACCAACAACTCGTTCCACTTTCAATCAGATTCAGTCTGACCTTGCACTTCCACAACCTTTGACTATGGGTTTATTGGTAATTAGCAAAAGTTAGCATGCTAACACACTGAACCAAATTGGTGAACATCACAGACTGTATATGGAACTGGACGAAGCAACCGGGTCTCAAAAAAGACGCCAACGAGAAAGTGAAATAAAGTTCAATACAACCACTGGCTACAAAAAACTTCAAATAAAATGTTTTTATTTTTGATCATGAAATACTCAGTGAATACATCTTTCCCACGTCATTCTGATGTCATGATCTAAAATCAACTTCTCTTCTCAGTGATCTGATGGTCCATCAAAATCATTTCATCATTAAGTAGATATTAGGCTTCAAAAAGAAGGGTGTAGTCAGTTTGATTGACGGGTTTGGTCTCATTCGAGAACTCAAGTCTAATACACATTGGACAGTGTCTTTAGGTTCACGGTTCAGACCTGCCTCCTTACTCCTTCCTTAAGATCTAAATATGGTCACTTCTGGCTACAGAGGACCAACATGGTGACCTTCAAAGGACAGATTTCCTGGCTTCAAAATGCAAATCCACAAAACAACAGGTGACGTCATGTTAGCTTCGTCCATTCTATATATTGTCTATGGTGAAATTATACCCATTTAACATCAGCATGTTATCATTGGCAATGTGTAGATCTTAGCATGCTGATGTTGGAATTTAGCTCAAAGTACTACTTTAATCCCAATTGCTCAGATCAATAGCGCAGCTGTAGTCTACTGTTATATTAATTGATTAGTTGATACAATGAATATAATATGATAATGATGAATTTGATCCAAGCTATTCTTCCTTTTCAATACCCAAAGGTTTCAGGAGTATAAAGCCCTGGAGACTCTGGTTGGTCTGCTAACTGATCAGCCTGAAGAGGTGCTGGTCAATGTAGTCGGAGCGCTGGGGGAGTTTGCCCAGATACCTGCTAACAAGGCCACCATCCGCAAGTGTGGAGGCATCAAGCCACTAGTTCACCTGCTCACGGGGACAAATCAGGTGTGTACAGTTTTCTTTCTCTACAGCTTATTTTTAAAACATCCTTGTATATTGATTCATCTTCTTTGTGTCATTTAACCAGGCGCTGCTTGTGAATGTAACCAGGGCAGTGGGTGCCTGTGCCACAGATAAGGACAACATGGCGTAAGTCTCTGTCTCCTCCTACGCATCCAACATGGTTTTTGACATTTACTGTACAGTTTACACAAAGCTAACAGAGCCATGTGAGGTGTCTTTTAAAATGTGATTAGTGGCTTACTCACTGTCATTACTGAATTAGCTCCAAACATATATTCTTGGCTGTGTATTGATGTCATATGTTTTGACAGGGGAATGACACCAATTCCGGGATCTAAACACAGTATCATTAACCTGTCATGGGCTGATGCTTAAAGAAATCTCCTGCTCTTTTAATTTGTAATTATACAGGCAGGTTACTCTTTCATCCCCAGCTTAATGACAGATTTTAAAAGCTTTGTTTATTGTACCTGCTGCGTTAAATATGGTTGTGGTTTAATTCCCAGTGTTTTACTATAGCCTTGCGGTCAGTGTTAGGAGCTGAGCTGGTCAGACGAACATACCTAAAGCCCTGCCCTGTCCAAGACTGCAATGGCTGGGAAAACACAGTGAACCAAAGTCCAGAGCAGTCTTTATTCTGTGTTCATTTAACCTCACCCTCAAAACTGCAGAACACTGTGGACCTTCCATCTGTGCTTCATTGCTTTTTACAAGGCTGTTACGGACTACAAGCCCTTCTTAATTAGCACTGGACACAAACACAACTTAATGTCTGAGTTCACATTGTTAGCTAGCTGTTAATGCTATTGTATGAGCCTATTACATTTGTTTAAAGGCAAAAACCAAGGAGCTCAATAAAAAGCGAAGCATGTCAAAATAAAGCCAGTAATTGTGGTAAACTTCACACAACTGGAGAAGTGTATTACATTGGTTCATCACGTTGTCCGTGTTTTCTCACGGTATGCGTATTTAAGCCAGACCTGATGTTTCAGCCTTCACACTTGTAAAGCTGCAAAAAGAAAGTTCCTATTTCAGCTGCAGCTTTTTGTATATCTTGTGGCAGTAGCTTATTTTGAGATGTGTATGTCAACCCTGTGTACAGTGGTTTGTTGACCAATTAACATAACTCACATTTGACTGTTTCCTGCTCCCAATGCGCACACGGCTGAAGCAGTTTTTCAGATTACCAGTGATAGATGATGTTTGGCTTACTAACAAATATTACGATGATGTATGTATGATACCACACAGTTAGTTACAACATTCCTGTCAGTTAACATGACTTCATTTTTACCAAAAGAAACTCTCAAACACCACTTTCTGTACGGCGCAATCATTCTCTCATCATCATTCTGATTCAGGTCATTCATAACTACCGAAAGCCCAAAACAAACACTGATCACTTTCAAGTTTCCATGAAATACTCGTGTGTTTGTTTTCACTTTCAACCAGTAGGCAGCGTGTGGTTAATGACGTAGCACTTCCTCCAATGAATCCTGTGTAGCTACAAGAGTGAACACACGTTGTTTAATGCCTCCAAGGTTTGTGGTCTCCTCCTCTAATCCATCACTGTCAGCTGCAACTTCATTGCTAATCTGTTTCATACCTGCTTCGTGGGAAGATGGAGCTGTTTTGGCGGATGATATGACGCTTCACTTTTGTTTTTGGTCCGGATTTAAGAGGCCCTGCAGACTGGAATCTGATGTTATGATCCCTCTAGACTGATTTATGTGCAAACGGAAGACAGATGGCGCAGGGGACGTCCCTGATGAGTGTTCGCTCTTTGCCAGTCACGGAGATACTGTGATTAGGGAGTGTTTAAGTAATTATGACAGCATTCAATGTCGGCCTTGTTGGTGGAAGCACACATGGGGAACACGTTACATGTTATTTATACCAGACAACGGGTGCACTGTGGCGTAATTCTTTGAGTTCTCAGACCTTGACTGCAGTTTTGAAAACAGTCATGTATACGACATGAAATACAGCTCACGCTTAAGTAAACTTCACTCAGACTCTATGAAATATAGAGCGACCTGTCTCTGGCTCTGTTTGATTTGGAAAGGGGTCCTCTTTTTGGCTTTGGTTTAAAAACAAGCCACCAACATACAGTGTAAGTTTGTCTCAGTTTCTATTTATAAATCCATGTATGAAGCACTATACACAGATGTATGCGAGTTAACCTCTGGCCCGTGCATCGTTGAGCTTTTCCGTGGAGAATGATTTGAGTGTGTAGACAGTGGGCGGGTTTCAGGCCCTGGAAAGGAACTGAGCACGACTGAAATCAAGTTGTGATGAAAAGCCACTGCTGAAATCGATTGACGCTTTGATCCTGTTTGGCTCGAGTTGTGTTGAGTCTGCTGCTGCCCGGGCTGATAGAGCCAGAGCTCTGAGAAACAAACACAATCCACAAAAAAATGACACTCATATATCTTTCAAGCATGAAATTATGCCTAATGAAAGATCGAAATAAAATCCCAATGTAACACTTTTATGAAGGTTTTGTTTATTTGCGTTTTGTGCTTTTTTCTCATTCCCTCTTTCAGAATCGTTGACCAGCTGGATGGAGTCCTCCTGGTGTGGTCACTGCTAAAAAACCCCAGTGCAGATGTTCAGTCTAGTGCTGCATGGGCCCTTTGTCCATGCATTGAGAATGCAAAGGTACAGTAAAGCACAGTGTTTTTTCAGTTCTTCATAGCATAATATACATTACTCTTCCACCTCTGTCTTGTTTCTGTGCAAGTGTAGCACACGTAAGGCACACAGATAGACTGTAAATCAAAGTGTTCTGCAGAGTTCGTGTTGTTTCAGAGTACAGGGCTATCCTGCTTGCAAGACAGAAGCCTGCTTATATCACCATGCTTGTCTCCTAAGCTCTCCCTCCAACCTGCTGCTGCTGGGAGGTTAGCAAGGGCAGAGCTGTGTCAGAGGAGGCTTACATGAACCTTGAGCTAATATGAAGCAGAGAAGCCTCTTTGGCACACTGGGATTGGTGAAGTAGGACGCAGGCAGGGAGAAAGACTGAGTAATATCCTGTGGCATGGCTTCTGATTTCCCAGCTGAAAATCTTCCCTCAACATGCTACTAGTTACAAAGGCACACAATCCACACATCGAGCTCGGGGTACCAGACAACATCTGTGAACCCACTTTTTTAATGAAAACACAGCACAAATGGCCACGAATACAACTTATGTAATTTTACTATGCTCAGAATTAAATCAAAAGTTTGTAGGCACCATAAACTTGACATGTTTTCTTTTGAGAAAACACATGACCTTACATCATGATTTCCTTGCATATGTGATTATAGTTCTATAAAAGTTCTATAAAGTTTTCTGTAGCTCCACAGGGAGCTGTGGAAAGTGTGATAAATTGTCTCTAATGATGTCACTTGAGTTTGCATCAGTTTAGTGACAACTAGTTTGAACCCCCCAAAAAATACATGTGGAATTAGAAAGAAGTGAGCAAACTAGCGCTGCAGCCTGCTCCTCAATGTTCAACATAACAGCTCAATGCTCATGCTCAGTGTAGCTGCTCAGTGCTAATGGAGCATGCTAATCATGCATTAGCATTGAGCTGCTACGTAGCTAAGCAGCTACTCACTTAAATTTCTGATCAAACTGTTGGAGGTTGAGTCGCATTGTGGGTAATGTAGGCACCAGAAATGTATGGGACGACTTGACTGTACCTTTGGCACTGCTGCAATGATCCTTTTGTCTGTTGTGCCAGAAAATGTTATAGGCATGCAATTTTAAATCTATGGAGTACATTATGAGCTCCTCTGTGTTATTGTTTCAGACCTTCAGCTTACTATTACACAGCAATGTTGTCAATCAACTCTAATTTCAGCTACACATCCACAGGTCTTTGATCCCCTGAGCTCTTGTATCATTTCCAGCTACAGACGTAATGTTGTTCTATTAGATTATCGCTATGATTAGGGTAAACAGCTTGTCAGTAGAACAATCTGGTTAAGCTTAAACAGATATATTGGGCCCAGACAGGTGTCTTGAGGGTGAAGCCCTGGCTGGAATTTCACTGGCCCAGAAGTGTAGCGAAAATGATGCATGGTAACCATATGGAGGGAGAGGGGGAACTGCGGACCCGCTATTGAGCGCTAACAAAGTTTGACAATGTTTGTCTGGACGTCAGTGTGCCAATTTTGAGGGAAATTCATGAACATGCTTTTTGGGTGATTTTTCTGGGACGGGGGCAATGACAAGAGCTAAATAGTGCTCTCTGCCCATCGACTGGAGGAACCTGATACAGCTGCTTTGGTGCAGTCGTTATTTAGATAAAAATCCCATGTGGTTCCAGTTAGCAGTTCCATAGTGGATTTATGAAAGAGCCTTGGTATAAATGCATCTGCTGGATGCTCCATACAGTACTGCTGCCCCTCCACAGACACAGACATAGACAGAAGATATGCTTTATGTTCACAGGTCCACAACTTAAATTGATTTAGTACCATAAAAGTACTCTACAGACTTAGTAGTGAATCACTCAATTATCTTTGTTCTCCAATCAAGGAAATAGAACCCTCCCTGTCGCACGTAATGGAGTGTATCATTAATTTTGCCTGGATGCAGAGGCACATTTTAAATGCTTGATTTATTTTTCCTTTACATAGTAGCCATGTATGTTATGGAAGCCTGATTGCTCCAGTAAAGGGGTCAGGGCATGCTTCTGCCATTCTCAGCTTGGCTTGCTCCCCTCAGCTTGAGATCACGCACAGCAGATAATGTGTTTTCTATTTCATTTCATCCTGGGTAAGAGGAGGGGAGAGAGAGAGGATAGCGAGAAAGGCCTTTCCGTGTGCAGCCTCATAATGCTGCGGTTTTCAGATCTGGGGGCCCGTCCAGGCCATGAAAGAGATTCTGGCTAGTCTGTCGCAGCTGGTGGCTTGAGAGAGCTTCCTCTGTCGCAGGGACTCCCGGCCAGCCGTCATCAGTATTCCTGAGGAAGAGCTTCCTGTGTGTCGGGGGGTCAGCTCCTGGCCCCGGCACCCCCCTCGCTGGCCTACACTGCACACATGGCTCATCCTCTGGCACGGCATCACAGGGCCCATACACTGCACCCTGGCCTGATCTCAGCTGTGAGCTCCCTGTTAGAGAGGAGAACACAACAGTACATCCAACTCTCCCAAAGTTGCTGTGCACTAAAACTGCAAATCAGCGCCTGCTATTCATAAGTGCTGAATTTGATGGAATCCCTTAATTTGTAGATTAAAGAAAAAATGCGCCCAATGTATTCTATGATTACTGTAGTCCACAGTACTGTCCCATACATCAGCTCTGGACATGTAGATTGATGTTGGAATGGACTCAAATTAAGCGTGCTTTGTGATTTCCATCCACTGATCCATAATTATGCTTTCGGGGAAATTTCAGTTCTATTTTCAAAGCACTGAACATTACAGGCTCGGCCACCTTGATGTATTCTTCCGTGGCTGGCGATATGGTGAGTTGTGATTTTAAACAGCGGCTTGAAGTGCCAAGCCATACTGAAGTCAGTGTCTCTGCCAACGCTTCCGCTGTGGTTCACTCAGCACTCCCAACCAGCTTTTTGGTTTGGTAGGCATTGCCCCACAAGTGGCTGAGAGTCCTGCGGTGCCCATTGGTGCCATGAACTCAAACCATGAAGCCATGAGTCTACACTGTGTCACTCTGGGGAAGAGACTTTAACGGTCACTTCTTAGCTCTAAATTCTATGTTTCATCTTCATTATGACCAGTTAGAGTGCAAGTAGAGATGTCAAACTTCTTGATTGCTAACCCAAATCCAAAACGCAGTTCTACAGCAGGACTGTGTTGCACTGCATTGCATTGCTCACATTAATAGGACTTTTGATTCTTGCCAACACTGATTTTTGTCCTTTGTTTTGTCTGCAATATTCAGCTGTCACTGCTGACCTCTCTTCTTTCCTCAGTCATTACACTAACTCTCTCTTCACCCTCTTCTGCGTTCATTTCCTCAGAGCACCAGCTAATAACAGACTCTTTGACTATAGGATGCAGGGGAAATGGTGCGCTCCCTCGTCGGTGGATTGGAACTGATTGTTAATTTGCTGAAGTCAACAAACAACGAGGTGCTGGCAAGCATTTGTGCCGCCATCGCCAAAATAGCCAAAGACAAGGAGAATCTGGCAGTCCTCACGGATCACGGGGTTGTCCCATTGCTGGCCAAGCTGACTAACACAGTAAGAACACCTCACTGCTGGAGACAAACAACAAGGTTTTACTATTCATGAACACTGCAGTTATTGTCAGTATACAAACACTGTCTTTACAATGGAGTTTAGTTGGTCTTTCCCTACTTATTGCTGCATAAATCCAGCTAATGAGAAGAACGTTGCTAGATATTGCCAAGGGTCTCTTGCAGAGCTTGTTGTTCAGTACTGAACTGTAAAGACTGCTCTCTGGGATCCAATAACGTTTTGTTCTCCTCGCCACAGACTGATGACAAGCTCCGTCGCCACCTGGCTGAGGCCATCGGCCACTGCTGCATGTGGGGGAGCAACAGGGCATCCTTTGGTGATGCTGGAGCCGTGGCCCCCCTGGTGCGTTACCTGAAGTCGAAGGACTGCTCGGTCCACCAGAGCACGGTCATGGCCCTGTACCAGCTGTCCAAGGACCCCAACAACTGTATCACCATGCATGAGAAAGAAGTGGTCGAGGTCAGTCGTAGTACCACTGTAGCTGTATATCTGAGTATTGCTTTTTTGTAGATAATTTTCAGAGTAATTAATTCTTGTAGTTCATTTGGTGTTTTTGAGACTAAATCTGGACATAATTGCATTGAGGAAAATGTGCTTTGGTCTCCCACCACCCTTGTTTTAGTGATGTGTGAAAAACACTGAGTAATAAACTTTGAAAAGCTGTGACTATTTTCAGAGCCTTTGACCGATGGAGCAGAAACAAAGTGGGTTTTATTCGGCAGCGGAAACATGACTCCACTTTCTAGCCGTCATGGGAATTCAGAAAAGCAAACAGCTCAGTGTGTGCGAAGTGCCATTTCTACGGTAGACCCTAGATGCCATTACAGCACAAGTCAAAGGGCTGTAGCTGGGGGTAACTGTTGCTAAGGGCTGTTCCTGGACATCAGGGTAGAATGCAGAAGCGATACGGTTCAGGCCAAGGAGTGGGGTCAGAGCTGTTCAAGGCTAAAAGAGAACAATGTTTTTTTATGGGCAAGATTTTTTCTTCTCAGTCAGGCTACATCCGCCAGCTTCCTTCATCGTGGCAGTTGTGCAGCGCTCTTCCAAAAAGTAACAAGCATTGTTTTGTCTAACATTTGAGCCTGTCGGGCTGTTTCCATGCTCAGCTCCAGAGACTGTTTATGTTTGTCTCTGACAGCGATGTTGAGATTTTATGTTAAGATCACCCTGTAGTGGATGTCTTGTCTCAGACGATGATGTACCCATACTCTGGCATGTTGGGAAAACATTGCTATCTTTTTCTCTAATTCAATCATGTTTCCCAGCAGGACTTTCACATGAGAAATCTTTTTGTGGCCATGAGTGAATTTAAATGCCCCCCATCCCTCCCTAAATAACAACTGTGATATAAATTATCAAGTGGTTATGCCATGGCAGCCAGATATTTTTTTCCCATGTTCATTAAATGGTGTGCTTCAGCTTGATCCGCTGTTAGGCTGAATGTGGTTCAACATTGGCTATAATTGGTCAGCTGAACTGAACACTGGGTGTTCTGAAAGAGTTATGTTCAATTTGCAGAAGTCGTTAAGCTAAAGGCTTTTTGTAGTTTGAGCCACGACAAAAACTGGACAAGCCCTCTTTTTTGCTGTGTGTGTATGTCTATATTTGACATTGCAGTGTGTGAATATGGGTGTGTGAGTGTGTGTGCGAATTCAAGGCATACCACCCTTTTTAATCTGTCTCTCTGTTTGCCCTTATTAATGTACCAGTTAAGAGTTGCAACACTTCTCCATAATGTATTTTTGGACTTTTAAAGAGCTTAATTTCCAACGGCCACGTAACTGCATCAGCATTGCATTTGTTCTTAATCTCAGACGTGGAAACACAACACAGGCAGCCTCATTGTTCAGTCTGGCCTCGGTCTCAGCCTGTCTGAACGGGGGCGGCTGGTCTTACCTACCTGACCCTCAGAGGAAACATTACAGTGTGAGAGCTTGTCAATCTCCTCCACTGTACAGTGCGCACTGTAACGCCATGCTTCGTGATATACAGGCAGCAGTTAGGAAGAATGTGCTAAAACAATATCTCCAATAGTTCTGAATGGGTTGGAGAGGGTTTATCGAGGATTGATACATGGCCTTGTGGCTAATTTACGGCCCTGTGTAAAGTTCTGGACTGCCTCTTGTATTATTGCAACTGTATTTCAAAGAGTTTTTCTGTGCCGTGGAGAAGCTCTCAAAACATGTTCACCCACGTGTAGTATACAGTTTCAAATCAGCAAAAGTCTCTCCTCCTCTCAAAGCTGGTTTAGAAAGTAACTTTCCTCTCTAGCACGGTTAATGGTCCCTGAAGATTCACAAGGGAAATTAAGCATTGAAAAGAAAGCATTTCACACTGGAAAATACATTAGTGACCTGTCCTTGTGTTTTTATTCTGGCTCAACCAAAACATTCAAAATTTGTCCATTCTGTTATTTACTTTCAATGCTATGCATATTTCAAATAAATCAGTTTAATTTCATGTTTTGGACAAAACCTCTTTTTGTTCTTTGAATTTGTTTCCTAACTTCTCTGTGGAATGTGCTGGATCAGATCAGACCTTGTTCAAGACGAGGAATTCAGGTGCTTTCTCTCAGAGGAAATCCCAACAAAAAGGGAGCTTCAGCGTGAAAGATGAATCGTCCTGGCAGTTTGATTTGACATCCACTCTTGGTATCTCACAGTTTTATACGGATGTGCTTCGTTTTGTGTCATGTACAGAATCAACATGCTGCTCCCCTGTGCTTTACGTTGCTTCCAAGGGACTGGGGATTGTTTGCTGAAACCATAAATCCTTGTAGACAGCTTCAGCCAGCTATTTGTATTAAAGAGGCTCTTTCATAAGAAACGCTTTGTGAAGTAAATGGATGAAAATTACAAAATGCGGATGGTAATTACTGGTAATTTTCAACTGAAGAGATTCCAAAGTGTAGCTTTTGCCAGGTCCTGGTATATATTTTAGGCTTTTTACTAATCTAAATGAGAAAAACGTTTCCTTGCCATGAGTACACTTCTGCCCCGGCACGGTGACTGTTTGTTTTAATTTTTTTTCTCTCTCTTACATGCTCGGCCTGCAGGAGTGTAAGTGCACACTGAAGCTGTGGGGGGCCCGAACATTACATAAATGTGAGGGAAGGAATAAATCCAAGCCGAGCATCACAGGTTTACTTCTGCAGTTTCCTCTTGGTTTGTGTGAAACATGACTTCAGGTTGTGGGTGTGGTGAGCGGATGATACAGGCGCTGTGTCCGGCGGGCTCTGTTATGACTACCATGTTTTTGAGATCCATGGTGCGTAATGTTTTAGAGCCTTTGACTTAAGCCTCTGCCACCGTCTTCTTCATGTTGAACAGGCTGAAGGTTCAGGGTGAAACTTTCCCCCTTAAGGTCATTGATTTGAAAGCCACGCTCCTTTTCCTCTTCCTCTTTGGAGACACAGAAAAAGCAGCTTAGTCTCTGGCTCGCTGGAGGCTGCAGGGAATGTTGTTTACCTTCACTTCCCTCACCAGCTTCCCCTCGACCCAGCTAAACACTGCTGTCTGTTTGTACCCCACAGTGGAGTCTGAAACATGGGAATGCTGGGTTGGCTGGTGAGGGAGGGGGGAGCTGATGGAGCCATAATGCCTGTCAGACCTGGCACAGGGGGGAATTTCAACCCCAACTCCTGCAGGCTGACACGACCCAACAGTGCACACTTAACACCGCGACACCTCCATGGGCGATAGACTGTGTGTGTACACATGAAACAATATGTGCAGGCCTCCCAGACTGCACGCCTGCTCCTCCCAGACCTCGGCTGGGGTCGGGGGGAGGAGAGAGGCCCGGTCCCCCAGCTCCCTTCTTGGAGGTCAGGACTCGCTGGAGCGCTCTGAAGTGCAAAAACCTCAAAAACTCACGATTCACTTTTCAAACGCGGAGCAAGTGTTCGTGCTACTACAGTCAGGGAATATCTAACAAGTGGCGTATTATATTCCTAGACATCCCAGCTGGGAGGGAAAGAGCGAGCAAGAAAAAAAAGGCAGCAAAGAGAGACACGCTTATCTTAGCTTAGCTGTGCGCTTCGGGAGACCTTATTTGGCGACGTCTGAATAACGTGCTATGAGGTTGGCAAAAACGCTGCCTCTGGCACTTCTCAGGCATCCTCTCTTTTCACAAAAGAGACTTGTTTAGTGAGCTGCATGTTTCTGGAGCTTGTGGATGTAAGTTTGCTTTTGGAGGTGTTTTGGATGCTATTTAAAAATCATATAAAACTGGGAGGGCGAATGTTTCACATACACTCCCTGACAGTAGTTTATTGAGAGGAGCTGACATCTTGGACTGCTGTGTTTTTTTCCACAAAATGATATGATCATAATCAAGAGGGGAGGATATTAGTTTCTCTATTTCTAACTCACACTGTGGCTTCACAACCCACACGAGCTGGCTCACCTCATCTTTCATCTGTTTTCTTTTCACTGTTTATCTTTGCTGTGAAAATCCAGGAGAATGTCTCCTCTCTGCTCCTTTGGCTGTTGGCTGACCACACGAATGTGTGGAGGGGCGTTTTAACTTTGCATGTAACAAGGAGAGAGGTCAGGATCAACCTCAGCTCTGCTTTGATGCATGATGTGCTGCATTACGAACACAATGGTAACGCGGGAGGAAAACTGACTCGGAGCGGAGATTAGCTGAGGATTAGGTAAAATCCATGGACAAAAAAAATCAATGAAAATGATTATTAGGAGGTTAAGTCTTAACTCCTGTTGGTTTGTTTGTGTGTCTACTACTGAACGAAGAGAGAGATTTCTTTTTAGAGAGTTAAGGTATTTCCCAAGTTACAAATGATTAAAGTTGTGCTAAGATCAGAGGACAGGATCCTCTCTGAAACTGTCAGGAAACAGAAACAGTACACGGCATCAAAACATTGTATCTATGTGTCTCTGAGCTGAAGAGGAAAAAGAAGGAAACAACAGGTGCAAATTGAAAACCATTAAATATTTTGGCTCTTTGGGTAAAGTTCATAACTTTGTAAAATCTTAATGGATCTTATTAAAAATCTACAAACACGTGCAGGATGATAATGTCTACAATCTGAGACAGGTTGGTGGAGCTCTGACATAGATTATAGCTTAGTCAAGCTTTGTGCTCTTTGAGTGCTTTCTAAAGGAAACTGCATTTTAATTTGTGTGACAGAAACAAAGGAGTCCCATCACTTCCTATGATGATATGTGGAGCCACTGCTGAACAGGATGAGTCACTGTTGACGAGAAGGGACAGAAAATGAGGAAATGGAGATTAGCCAGAAGGTTTTAGACTCATTTTGCTAAATGTAAATCAGTCAGCGGATGTAAGTTTTAATAATGCTTGGATTATTTACTTTGCCAGTCTAGATGTTGTCCTCTGTGTTACTCAGGATCAGCAGGGATGTGACATAGTAGCAGTGAAACCAGGGGATCTACCCAGATGGTGTTCAAACACGCCACTTGTAAGCCTGCTGCAGGAAAAAAAACTTTTTCAAAATCCCTTTTCACTCACTGGAGAACAAGGCCCTTGATATATGGAGCTTAAAAGCGCCTCAGACGTCTCAGCAGTGTATTTATCAAAGCATCGTTGTGTTTAGGAGCAGGCAGTCCTTAAGTGCTTAGTTGAGGGATGTAATGTTGCCGTTGGTTCATTATTGATGTAAACAAGACTATCCGAAATAATTGCAAGTGTGGCTTCGGAAACCTCAGTGGCACACCATTGTGATTTTACCACACAGCACACATTGAACAAATTTAGATGCATCCATTGCACCAGAGTATTTATGCTTACATTTACTTTTATTTTGACTCAGCCCCACAGCCACCCACAAACATAACGTAGTGATTTTGCTGCAGATAAAACAGGAAAAAAAAAACCTCATCCTAAAAACACATGCCACTCAGTGGTACAGCATATATCCAGCGTGCTCCTTTTTGCTTTGCTCTACATAATACTCAAGTCTTTGAACGTACGAAAATCTTTCAAATGTTCTATTTTATATAACCAAAAAATAAACTTCCAAAGCTCGAGATTTCGGAAGAGCTCAAAACCTTGTTCTGCAATAAGATCTAACGAGATCCATTACACAAGCCACTAATAGTCGGATATAATCTGACCTTTGGAGCGGCGGAAAGGCAGCCGAGTGGTGTGGTTCATGCTCAGGTTTTTAATGTCGAGCCTGCCCTGCATGGCTTTCATCTGAACAAACTTACAGAAGCATGTGTGCACGCAGCTGTAAGCCCTTTGCTGAGGCATGGTTTGGAAGCGGGACACACACACGCACACATGCATACACACTCGTACACACACAGAGGACACGTGCCAGTGTAGTTTCAGACTGTCGCCTGTATATCTCTGCAGCCCTGGCCGGTGGGCAGTGGTTGTGCGTTGAGTACTGCTGACATGGCAACATGTGCGGCGAGCTACTTATTTGGGCTCTGGATGTTTTCCCAAAGGTGGATTAGTCCACTTTTGGAAAACAATGATTCTCTGGGAATGTGTTCCTACTGCCAGCTGTAACCTCTGTCCTGTGTGCTCCCACAGCCCCTCATCGACATCATGGGCTCCGACGTCGAGGTGCTCCAGGAAGCTGCTGCAGGCTGTGTGCGCAACATCCGGCTGCTGGCCCTGGCTAACAGGACCACCCATTTATTCAGTTGTTAATCACCAATCACAACAAAGCCTCTGGAAATCCAAAAGAGACAGTATGAAAATTACTCAGCTGGAAACCACAGATTTAATATTTGTTCTGGACCCTTCTGATTCTTAATTATTACACATTAGCAGTAGAATTAGCATGTCACTGCTAATGAATTAGCATCACCATTAGAAATATCATCAGTAATGGTAAGCATAACAAACAGTGTGTACTTCAGTCACTCCAGCTGTAGCTTTCAGGATATTACAGTTATTACAGCCGTCATTAGGGAACAAAGGAGCAGGCCTTTGGCTCTTTGGATTGCTCATGAAGATTCTGATTTATACTGTTTCCCTTTCGCTGGTTGGGCTGACCTAAGCATGCATGATGTTACTGGTCAACACTACATTAACTTTTTTTTCTGCACTCATTGAAGAGAGTTAATGTTAAATCCTTACTAACTATAATGATCCACATAGACTGTTTCCAAAAACTACATAAGACATTCTGTTGTTTCATCCATAGTGAATAAAAAGTGGCAAATGTATGTGCAACCACTCAGTGTTTTGTACATTAAATTGTGCAACATGGTGTTGAAATAAATATTAAATCAAAATAAAAGTCTCACCTTTATCCACCCAAACTAATTAGTTTACCTATATTCACGAAAAAAATACAAAACTGTCCCTCTTTTCTAATTCCAGCTTGTACAAATAATTTTTGTACAGTCCCTTACAAGCAGTGGCAGATATTATCTTAGCATCTGTCTCTGTGATGCACCAACATCAGTTTCCAAAGTGTTTGAAAAGTGTTTCAAGTAAAAGGTTGGATGAGAGACATGCTACAAATATGAGTGCCCCAAGTGTTTCAAACATGTTGTATCAAATAATCTGAGAAGGGTTTCAAATAAAATCTTTTATCTTGATTCATGAGTGCGTATTTATTTGCCCTCTCGCTTCCGGACCTTTCATCCTCATCTCCTCGTTTACGTCAATTACCTCATCAGGAGTTCGTACAAACATCGGTGGAAGCCCTCTTCTCGCTCTCTGACCGTCTCCACTTGGAAATCATGATGATAAAAATAAATGCGACATTTTTCATGTTTGTTCTTTTGCCAAACACCCCATACGTTGTTCAGAGTGAAACAGTTCAGAGCCACCTTCTCCGCAGCAGCATTCCTTAAGTAATCTGAACGAGGCCGCAATATCTAAACAACACCCACATCTGCTCGGGTTGCTCAACCTCGTCTTATGCAGTTTGTATACTCTGGTACTTATGTGAACATATCCAAACTCAGAAAACACAAAACCTGAAATGAGACCCTTTGATAAACAGTAGAAGTCACTGTTGGTTATACAGCACTGATGTGGAGTACAACAAGTCAGCAGATCATTGTGTATCAACACCTTACAGGAATATGAACGCATGAGTTCAGGCCCTGTTACAATAACTGGATAGAAACACAATGATGTGTTCTGGCTTCATTATGGAACAGAATGAATTCAAAATAATTGTTTTCCATTCTACAGTAATTTCACATTTTCCTGGGATATTTAATACAAATAGTGAAATATGTTTTATAAGAATCCTCATTATTTTTGTTGGTAGAAGTGTTGCAGCCAGTTGGGATCATCTCTGCATGGCGTCTATTCAGCATCGACCATAAAACAATCTAATGAGGGATTTTCAAACAGCAAACTACTTTGCTTTTTCCCAAAAGTAATTATTTTTTGTTGCTTTATTTCTCTAATTTTATTCTTGTTATTTTCTGTGTGTACAGTATTTAAACACTGCAGTGGATACAGTGTGTGAGTGCAGCTTGTTGCAGTTGATCTGGACCTGTCTGGTCCTTTTGTCTTCTGTTCCTGTTTATTATAAACACACCATGTCAGGCTGCCGGCTTCCATCACCGCCGCCCTCTCACATGTCTCTCTGATCCCGCTGTCCTGGTCCCAGTTAGCTGAGATGCTCAGCCCTCGACCACAGAGGCTGCCACAGATTCTCATGGGACTTTCATCATTAATATCAGCCACGTGCAAAAATCGAAAATTAGCAAAACATCGAAAATATGTGGTCGAAAATCTTCATCACTCTTTGAAGTTTAAACGCTACCAGCTGTAAGCGGGGGTCACTGGGAGAGCACGGGTGGAGGGAGAGTGGATGAGTGAGCTTATTACTCTGAAGAAGCAACTTCCACCAAAAACAAAACTTGGAGCTGAAGGCAGCCACTGTCTCTAAAGCACTGGGAGCAAATAAATTTTCAAAGATAAATGGCTCTTTAATTCCTCGCAGTGAGCTTTACGGGCCCTGCGACATGAGCCCGTGTCAAGACTAATTCTCCAGAAATGTCTAAAGGGAAAACATTTAGTCTCTTAAACAAACAATGAGGGAAACATTGTTTTCTTCTTCATGCTTTCCTTTACTCAAACTGACATTATTTTTAGCTCTTTAATTTCTCTCATTTTGTAGCTCTTTTCCTTTCAGCCCTCTGGTTAATATCAATCTTATGTCTACGCATTGAGTTCTGAGCTGGAGTCAGGATGTGATTAGCTTAGCATAGCCTAAAGACGGGAAACAGGGAGAAATGGTTAGCTTGATTCTAAAGCTAACAAATAAGCTTGTTGTTTCTTATTTGTTTAATCCAGACATGTAAGAGAAGAGGACAGTTCATAGTTGTAGGCTACAGGAGACACTGTCCTCATCTAACCAGTACGTCTGTGTGTGTCTGGCTCGGGTTTGTTTCAGAATGTAACTCGATCTAAAAACCAAAAACTGAAATGTTCACAGGCCCGTTTCCTAATAAACAACATGCTAATTAGTCGTGTAGCTGAGCCATAAACTGTGTGTAAACAATAGACGAAGCTAACGTGATGTCACCTGTTGGTTTGTGGACTCACATTGTTAAGCCAGGAGTTTGAACGTCACCGTTTTTGGAGCCAGAAGTGACCATATATGGATGTGGAATGAGGAGTGAGGAGGTGAGTCTAACCTTTGACCTTGTGAACACTGTCCAATGTGTATGTGACTGGATGAGCGTCTAATCCACCTGTAAATCATTGGAGATCAGATCTGTCAATCAAACTAACCATGCCCCTAAATCCTCCTCTTCTCTCAGCCTAATATCTCCTTCATGATGAAACGATTTTCCACCAGATCACTGAGAGGACGAGTTGACTTTATCTAATGACATCAGAATGACTTGTGGAAAAAATGTATTGACTGAATAATTCAGGATTGAAAATGATGATTTTTGAATTGAAGTCAACTGGAGCCAGCATCTAGTGGCCGTCGGGAGTACTGCACTTTGTTGCACTTTTACATTGACCTAATTTCTATAGATTGTATGAGCTGAGCTCTTCCTGACTCTAATACTTAAAGCTGAAATGTACAATTTATCCACAGCCACTTTCCCAGTGTTGATCTTCTTGTTTCTTGCCACACACTGCAACCAGCTGTCAGTCAGTCGAGCTCAAAACTAAAAGTCACGCACTCATGCAAACTTTGCTCTGTAGCTCCTCTAGTGGTCAAATACTCCAGCGTATACCTTTAATGCACACACATCAGGATCATCTAAATATTTTCATGACATCCTCTGAGATACGAAGCAAATGTTTACATTTCCTCAAAATGTTGCACTATTACCACAACAAAGTATGAAAGTTCAAACATTTATTAGGTCAATCCCTGCATAGAGTGTGATGCTATCGGGAGATGGGTGGACATGTACCTTTTATTATTATTGTTTAAAGTTTCCCTGAACACTATCCAGCTGTAGTCCAGCTGCAAAGATGAAAGCTGACGGTAAAAATGTGGGTCACCTTCAATTATGATTATGAATCCACATCCTCTGGAGACTGTCCTCAAATCACAACACAATGAAGAACTTTCTGATAAAATCCCAGGATCGTGTCAGATTTATGGATATTAATGTGACTGAAATTTGAATTTGCAGCTCACTAGATTCTAAGTAATCTGCAGCTATTTTATTACATATGAAATAGTGAATGACTGGAAGTTGAGTGATTTTCAATAATTGTTGGGACAGAATACAACCTGAAAGTAACAAAATGAAACAGAAACTAACAACATGAGTGAGTTGACTACAGCTTTCTGTGTTTTCTGTGGTAAAATACAATAAATTTAACTTTGATTGAAAAAATATGTGGAGCCAGGTTTCTCAGTGAGTAGAGCCTTAAAAAGAGACAATCAATATTGACTTTTCTGAAACATCTGTGATAAACAGCCGGTGCTTTTCTTCCTCTGTGAACCTGCTGTTGAACCCTGTGGAGTACAGGGGTGAGGCTGGGAGGAAGTAGCGAGATGGTTTCCGGAGCCAGGCCCTCAGGCTCATTGGTCATAAAGCCACAGTTGAGTGTATTAGTTGTGCCACAAACCCTCTGAGAAAAGAAACTGCCACTTTCTTTGGCTTGCCGTCCAACTCAGGGACATTATTCAAGGGGAAATTAGAGGTTATGCCTCCACGCCTCTGCAGGAGCAGCAATTACGTCCAGCTCTGGCCTTTCTGGTCACCATTCAAGATCCCATGGCTTTCCCGATCGCTTTACGAAAGGGATGGAAATAGAGGAGGGATATCCCTGATGTTGTTGCTCTTGTTTTGAAGGGAACATGTGGTGTCCTGGCATCTACCACACCCCTGTATCTCAACTGGTATGTCTCACCATTGGCCGAACCTTCACCCCGTCCAGCCTCCAGCAGACGTTTCCCACAGGTCAGGGTGATGGATGCAACCACACTCGACTGCTTTATTACACATTACACAAGACTTATGTGTGGAAATATACTTTCTGCAGCCGTGAAGTTTGTCTGTCCGCACTTTGGGTGGACGGACTAATAAATATTAAATATATATCGCTTATTTTTATGGCCGTCCTCTCGGGAGCGTGTTGTGTATTGTGATATTAGCTCAATTGTTTTAAAATGCAGCCGCTCTTTTGAAGTCGTTCTTTAACAGCTGCCACATCTCCCCAGGCGTCCTGCTGCAATATTTCATGAAAGAAGCTAATGAACAGTAAAAGTTCTTTCCAAATATTAGAAGTGGCTTTTTGTCCCCTCCTGTGTCTAAGGAGCATTTTTAATATGAAATCACAAAGTGTTGCACAGCAGCAGCAGCAGCAGCAGCAGTTGTGCGTTTGCTTGCGATGCTGCCATCACAAACATGCGTGTACACAACGGCCTCTCAGAGCTGCGTCCACACAGAGGGCAGCGCTCTCTGGTAGGAGGCGAGGGCCGCGGGGTGAACACGGCTTCTGTTCCCAATCTGTAAATTAGCTTTTATATCATTACAGCGCGCTCACACCATCAGGTCTGTTGAGTCTCGCGTGGCGTGCTCGCTCGCTGTTTGCTCAGCGGCCAGCTCCTCTGCATCCCGGCGCTCAGCTTTGCAGCTCAGAAGTGCGAGGACACGTTTAAAAGAGCTTTCACGACACTAATGAATCCCGACGTTCCCTTCCATAAAGTGTAAATAACAAGCTGGCATGACAATAAATAAACAGAGGAGCGAGTGGACAAATACCACAACACCTGGGTCACATTTCAAGCCTGCCAGAGCAGTGTCTCCACGAAGGCTCAGAAATATTAATAATACCTTTATTGGTCGTGACAGCCGGGGCTTAGTGTATGGTCACGTAAGCTAATTACAAGCATCAGGCGCTTTTTGGGACTAAATGGTTTATATTTGCTCTGAAAGGACGCTCCAGAAATATTTGTGTCACAGTTCTGAGTAATTGAGTTTCAGGAACAAACAAAATGATATTTTGTGCAGAAATCATTATCACGCAAACAATAATTTGATTTCAGCGAGCAAAAATTCTTTCTGTGCTCGGTAAATGTATTTACTCAGACAAACAAACAATAATAACCTCTCTCAAACAGCACTGAGGTCACCGCAGAGACACGGTGAACCATGTCCAAGGGACTGAGGGCAGTGGAGAAGGGGACTTTCAGAAGGAGCAATTGAATTATTCGTTTGCGTGATAATAAATTTTGTACTATGAGCTCATAAAAAAAAATGTTTCCTGTGCTCAAAATGTCTCATCAGTGTTTAAATTAAGGCCGAGCTTCTTTAGACAGTAACACTAATGGTTCTATATAGAGTTATGTAGGAGGATGCTCTTTTTCTCTGTAAAATGGCTTTGATTACATAATTTTGTTTAGAAATCTGATGATATATACAGTGAATCAGCAGGGAAATTACTGTGCTGCATATTTCAGCAATGACAGATGAACAACTTTACCCTGATGCCTCATGTTCCTGCAGTTGGACTGAGTGGGATCAGGCTCAGTGTTTTTTTGGATCAGCAACATTTTCTCACCTTTGAAACACTGTCTGGAGATAAAAGTGATGAACATGAACATTTATTAACATTTATTCAGCAACATATCAACAGATGTCATTTTTTTCTGTAGAAATAAGGACTGCGCCCTTGGCATTAAAAGCTATTATTACCCCCTTTAGCAGAAATAACTTCTTGTAGGTGTTTTTCACAATTATCCACGAGTCTCTGACATCAGCTCGCTGACATGTCTGACCACTATTTCAGTAAAACTCCCTCAGTTGCAAGATTTTTGAGGTTTTTCTTGCATGTTCCCACTTCAAATCTGCCCACAACATTTTAATGGGATTCAAATCTGGCTTTGACTGTGCTGTTCCATAACCTTGCATTTCTCCTTTGTGACCCGCTCCCTGGTGGATGCACTGGTGTGTTTGTGATTACCGTCCTGTTGAAAGGTCCACTTCAGGATCAGCTCTGTGCAGATGACCTCACATTGTCTTCAGGTTCTTTCTGACATGATTCAACATGACTGGTTTAAATGAATGACTGCGAGCTGCCCAGTCCCTGAAACAGCGAAGCAACATCAAACCAGAACATTTCCACCGCTGTGCTCCAACGTGTCTCCTGTTACTGTGGTCAAACAACTGTGTCTTTGGTTCATCTGTCCAGAGCACATTGTTACAAAGGACCTGCTCTTTGCCTGTACGATAATTGGCAAAATGAAGCTTTGCTGTAATGTTCATTTTGGACAGTGAAGGTTTTTCCTGGCGTTCCTCCCATCCGGGCCAAATTTGTGCAATCTCTGTCTGATTGTACACCAACAGCTGCATGAGGTACCTGCTGATCCTGTCATGACATCTTGGAGACTTCTTTCTGCCTTTGGGATGGATTTGCAGGGTTGGTTAATAAACTGGCAGTCGTTTAAAATCAACACCACTTGTGGATGATTTTCCTTACAGTGGAATGATTTATTACAAATAATTTGGAGATCTTTTTAAAATCTCTTTCCAGACTCATAGACATCCACAAGCCTTAGAGAGCTCTTTAGATCTTGGCATGATGACACCACACACTTAAAAAGCAAAGAGAAGACCAGACCCAAGATGTCAGAGGTTTAAATAAGACAGGGTCCACCTGCAACTATCTGACAACGTTCTCATCATTGGCACCTAATCTGGAACCTCTGATTCTAATATGAGGGATTTGGGGGTGTCCTAAATGTCGGGGGGTAGTTACTTTTTCCATGTGAGTGATCTGTGTTTTTCCAGCATTTTGTGAAGATGCGTGTGTGATTTTTACTGTACCACTTTGTGATGAACCCAGAGATTAAGGACAGCCATTGTTGAGTTGTAATGTGTTTCACAGTATCTTTTTTTTTTTTTTTTTCCCTCATCAAAACACTGAGTCTCTTCTGCCATGACTGTGAGAGGCGGAGCAGGTTGGAGGAGGCTGCATGCAGCAATCATCCTGAACTGTTACGGCACTTAACATCTAAGCATTTCTAATGAAACACTCTTTGCTCACCGGATCTGTCTGTTGCAGTCAGTGTAAGGCAGAAGAAGGGGGGCCGGGGTTCAGGATATGCCTGTCAGCCGCATTAACAGATCATTGCTTTTTTTCTCTACCTGACCTTGAAATTGAGGAAATTGTGAAATCTTAGAGACCATTGCTCTGATTTGATGAAACTTGGAAGGTTTGACTTTAGCTTTTAAAAAACGTGCACTGATTGGCCTCAAAAGGTGGTTGCAACTTTTCTGAGGAACATGTTTGTAGTTATTTTCCTCTAAGCTGATTTACTGTCTGTATTCTTTGAAATGTGACAGGTGATGATGTTCAGTGTCTTTTCAGCTTCGCCAACTTTTTTTTTTGTGCGCGACCTAAAATCCTCTCTGGACCCTTCCTTGTTGCAGTTACGCTGAACTAGAAAGGAGAGGATAGTGATAGCCAACAGGCAGTTATAGTCATCTGCAGACAAAGGGTAATGTCTAGTAAAGATGCTCCAAAATGCCAAGTTCCTCACACTGCAGACAGTGATGAATTGGCGTGCGCTCACAGCTGCACAGCTGTGAGCCATAAGCCGGGCCAGGTTTCCCTCGCTTGGATCGCGAACCAACCTGAGAGCTCCGTATGGCACCACACCAAAAATTATATTATCCCAGAGTTTTCATCAGGATCTTTTCATCAAGCTATCACAACTCTGGACCTGAGGGGAAGACATGTAACTGAGGGGGAATAGCACCAAATCAACAAATCATCAGCAAGGCATTATAGAACATCCTATTTAAATCTGTAACTGATTGCGCACTTTGAGACATGAGCACACAGAACAAAACTGTAGTGGACGCTGCCGGCTTGAGTTTCTTCACAGAATTAACAGTAATATTTTGTAAAAGTGGTCAATTAGGCCCGTGTTCAGAGGAGCATTTTTCTGGTCTGCCGCGGTGTCGTATCGCTGTGATGTGGCCCTCTCTCCCGGTTGACCTCTAACCTACGACATTTTTGTTCCCCTTTTAATTCTGACATTCATAAATGTCCTTTCTCTCCTCGCGATGCAGAAATAACCTCAGTTCCAGTCGAGCCCTCTGCTGCCTGTCAGGTTGCCCAAGCACTCCCAAATACTTCAGAGCTTTGCAACTGTCTGTGCACAAAAGAAAAATACCTGCAGACTCAACGATAGGCCCGGCAGAGTTATGGCGGCGATGACACACGAATAACTGAAACGGTTCGTTGAAGTTTTCACACTGGCATTATAAACGACCGAGTCAAATATGCCTCTTTGTTATTCTAACATGAGTGAGTGCTTCTGGCGCAGCTCGGACGCACAGAAAGCATGCGTTGTTAATTCAACTTGGATCGACAATGCGAGAAAATCAGAGGGTTCAGTTCACAGTGAAAGCATGTTACTTGACAGACGTATCCATCACCTCCACGTACACTAAATACCCAAGTGGCACCTCCTCCTGCGTGGAGCATATTTAGTGTTGTGTATTCTTGGAAAGCCATATTTAGAGATACGACAGAAGACAGGGGGGTTAAAAGAGCACTGGGTGCTCCAAGTTGCAATTATTCCCCACTGTAATTTTCAGGATCAATCCCAGTGACTCCTAATGGCACTTGGTTTTGACTCTTGATTACTTTCAGTAGACATGTACAGACAGCCTCGCTGATTAGTGTCCCGAATGTTTAAAACCCCTGAAAACAGTAATTGGGTCATTTTAAACAACCTGCAAATTTTCTCCTCAGTCACACTTTCCACCAAAGCTGGAAAACTATTGAACAAATATGTCTGTGGCTTTACAAGTAGTCCGTGTAGCTGCAGCGTGTAATTCCAGCTTGGTTTACATGGAGCAATTAAGTCCGGGTCTGGCGTGAAAACATCATTTTAAATGAGGGGGCAGATTATGGCTGCAAAGAGTTTTAAAAAATAATTTAGATTGTAATGGTGTAAGGTGTTGACATTGAGCTAACACCCATTTAAGGTAATGGCCGCCTTTCGTAGCCAGATCCTTTAATCTGCATTGAATGATGAAGTACCCCAAAGCAAATCAGGGTGTTTCCTGGTGAATTCATGGTGTGAAATGAACGTCTGCTTTTTAATTTTACATTCAAGAAACGGACACAGAAGTCCTGCAGTGGAGGCTGTGCAGTGTGGATCTTGTTGGACTTATTTAAAAAGCAGAAACATTTGATTGCCTCTGTAAATTGTGTGTTTTCTGTAAAGTGCTCAGAGTTAAATTGGAGGCTTAAAGAGAAAACAAATGTTATGAGTGTGAGGGAATAAAACTTTCACTACGATCGCGCTTCTCACAACCAGACCAAACCCACACAAATGAACTTCAGCAGATGTCATATAAAACAATACAAGAGTGAGTAACATTTGTATGTAGAACATAGAGAACTTCCCAAAATGACACTGACGTATGACCTTTACATTAAACTGTCTGGGATGATGGAAGACAGGGTGACGTTAAACTAATGTTTCCTTCCCAGTATTGTACAAAACTGAAGCTCCAGATGTTGGGATACAGATATCTGATATTTTCATACACTGATATGAGTCAGTATATGGATATATTAGAAGTTTTATTAAAGGGATACTCCAGAGAGTCAGTATAAAACAAATGTTAGAAATAAACATATTTTTAACAATGAAGCATCTCTGACCTTTGAGTCAGTTAGGAGACAGGAAGTTCAAGTACAGATATTAACGTGCACGAGTTTACTGTTCAGTGAGCGAGCTTCATTTTAAATTATTTCTGCCCCTATAATGAATCAGCTGACAAGCTCGCTAACCCACAACTAGCAGGCTGAGCTCTGAGGAGTCACTGAGATTCACCAGCGCTCTGCCAGTCTGCAGAAGATAAGTCTTCATAAACCCTGAAGAGAAAACAGAGCATGACTTGAACACACAACCTTCTGATCTGGAGTCAGACACACTACCGTTGCACCACAAGGTCCCGCTTCAAGTTTACCATCCAACTATGAAACACACACCAGAACCACTGCAACACTGATGACATCAGTATGACATCATCTAAGGGCTGATTAAACTCCTTGGGAGCCACAGGATGACAAACGTTTTCACAGGTAATTTTCACCAAGGAGGTTTTGATCTGGGTTTGTCTGTCTGTCCATCTGTTGGCAACATTAGCAAAAAACATACAAACAGATCTTAATGAAGTTATTTTGGTGTGACAGAGAATCACTCAAGAAACTAATGATCATATTTGGGGCAACATCAGAGGCTGGGATCCTGCCCAAAGGAAAAACACCACAAGAGTGGCAACAGTGTTCAGGCTCTGACATCAGTCCAGCTGGATCATGAGGTTTGTGCTTTCTTAAAGTGATGTGCAAAATCTGAAAACAGTTCTGTATTTATTTTACCCTTATCTGAATATTTAATATTTAATTTAAAGCAGAAAATTAATTCCAGAAATCCTCATACTGTACTTCAGAGAAAGTCAGATTTGTCAACTAAACACAATGTGGAAAAGACATTTTACCACAGCATATGTGCATAAAATGGACAAACATATCAAATATCTGCAAAGCTTTTCAGCAGTGTCTCAAGACTAAAAATATATTGGCACTGGTGCCAAGCTTCAAAATCCATTATCAGATAAACCCAAGCGACCAACGAATAGATGACAAGGAGTAGACGACAGGGAGAGCAGATGCCAGTGTAATTCATACACTCCAGGCTGAGATGAAACAGAGCTGTGCAGGGATCGCCTGCAGAGTCCCTGCCACTGATCCCCACCATGCGGGACATCATGATTAATGCTCTGCTGCGACCTGTTGAATCGTTTTGTTCGCCCACACTGGACGACAGGCAGGACCAGAGGTGTAGCGAAACACTGCAGAGGCTGTGGAGAAGGTGGACTAAGATTAAAGAGATGCTGGTAACAAGCCTCCACATTCTCCCCGGAGACGTCTGTGCAGAGCCACAGGTTTAGATAACGGTGACAAGGTCACGGGAGGTAACACAAGTTCACTTCAGGCGACAAGTTAAACTTACATATTGTGTATAACCTGAGCAAATAAACCCTCTCTGACCTTAATTAAAGTGATTACATGACTGGGCCATTCATAGCATGTTTGCACAAGCTGTTAGTAAAAGTTAACTTCCCCCGTTAAATGAAAATAAGCACAAATAAACAATAATTACACAGAGCCCTAACCCTTCATATGGCTCCTGCTGCTTAGTCACGTCCTTCGAATCACTACCTTGGATAAACCCCAGAGGAACACACAGCTGAGAACCTCAACCTATGACTCATGAGCCCATAATGTGACAGGTTTATAATGGAAGTCAATGAGAGGGTGCATTAGGAGTAATCAGCAGTGGCACAGCTATATACAGTAGGAATCTTTCTTTTTTTTTATTTCAGTGAAGCTGGTTTAGACTGTGTTTGGTCTGAATCTGACAGAATAATTGTCATTGCAGCAGAAGCATCTCCGCTCTGCCTCGGGCACAACAAGATGAAGATGCTCTGAAGAGAAAATGAGCAGCTTTATTTTGGTATGAAATGCAAAGTTCCTTCTGAGTTCAAAGTAATTTGACGTTGAGGACCAAGGTGTGATCTTGCAGGGACAGAACATGATACACTCTTTACAAGCATCCACAACAGGTTTACTGCTCTGTAAAGTGTGTCTGCAGCAGACAGTGGGTTTAACTCAGTCTCTTTACACAGTGCAGGGGCTGTAAAAAATATCCAACTTTGCAGCAGCGTTCAAAGCTGATTTTCTGGAACAACAGTCATGAATTCTGTTTATATCCAGTGTTTTCTTCTACTGTTCATTGTTACCTGCATATGTTCAGGTTTTTGTCATTACCTCAGCCAAGGAGGTCATGTTTTCACCTGTGTTTGTTTGGTTTTCTGTTGAAAAGCTTATGAACAGATATTGATTTTTTTTTTGTTTTTGATAGGATAGTAGCCAAGGAGCAAATGATAAAGGATGATACGTTTTTGGCACAATCAGAGGATGAGATCAGTCCTAAAATCCTTCAAAACCCCATCTCTTATCATGAATGAATGGTGTAAAAATTCACAACTTTATCACATCTTGTATTTTGTAGTTAATTTACAAACACATGCAGAATGGTTTGTCCTCATACTGAAAGAATTTGGTAAAGACCGGATGTGGATTATGCCTCAGCGGAAGTTTGTGCTCTCTGAGTGCTTTCTAGTTAATGTTAGTTAATGGTATAATGTTCATACCTGCATTTGTTCACAAGAGAAACTATAAAGAGCCAAAGACTTCTCCACACAAACACCTCAATGATTTAGATTTAGACAGCCTACTTTTTGCAGTGTGAGGCCTCCCTCCCTCTCCCTCCCTCCGCTGGCCTCGGCCCCAGAACCGGCGTAAACCATCGACAGTATGTTCGCAGGCTCGGGCCGTGTGCTAGGAAACATGAGCAGGGTGAGATATTCAGAGTCCCGGGCGGCGCGACGCAGGCCGCAGGATAAAGCGGAGGAGGAGACGGCGGTCCGTGTGGTTTGAGCTCAGGATCTCAGGAGGGGAACATGTGAGCAGGGAATGGGCGACTGGAAACAGGATTATTGTTCTACACAGCAGAGAGACGCGGGAGGGACCCGGGACAGGTAACTGACTGAGACACGGACACACACTGGTTGTTGTTGTTGTTGAGGGAATGGACCGACAGGCTCAGCTCTGATATGTTACCAGTGGTTATTGGGGTTTAATTTAGGGATGTAGTGGAGATAAATCCACTTGAAGCCTGTTTACTTAACTTTGAATGAACAGGACTGAGCTTGCATGGGTCTTTAGTCTGGCATGTAACTCATACAGAAACATTAATATATTGTACTGATGTAAATTTTAGATATACTGTCAGAGGGATGTTTCTTTATTTCAGAGTCCATCATTATATGGTGGTGTACATATTTTGCACCAGGCTGCTGGTGTCGGCTCCACATCACGGTGCGCCTTTCTCCCCCGTGACACATTCAATATTCAACCTGTACAGAGAAAATCTAAATTGAAACTGAAGGGGAAAAAAACAAAATGTCACATTTCTGAAGTCTACAGGGTTGTTTGTTTTGCTTTTTTTTTTTTTTTTTTTAAGGGGAAAGCACCAACCAAAATAAACCATTCAGAGCTTATAGACATGAGACCGCAGTGCAGAGGAGGCAAGGTAGAAATATTCAAGATGCTTGGAGCACAAAATTTACTGTTTACAGTCCAAACCACTGAGGCTGCAAGTAAACTCTCAGTGATCCACTCTTGTTTGTAGTAAATTAAGAAGAGCAGTAAATTCATTGTGAGGGGGATTTTGTCATGTAGAAAAATCAGGTTTGACACTGACTTGAAGAACAAGTGATCTCACTTGTGGATAGTTTTTTATTGCAGGAATCATTACGCACAAGAAAAATTCAATTTATTTACTTCACAGATTCAGCTTTTTTCCCCCTTTTTTAAAAAACTTGCTTATTCACAGAAATGTGGGCTCCCTGACTTGCGGGCTTAATCGAGCAGGTCGTTGTATTTTTAATGAGTCTGCACATATACTTTGTTGTTATTTGGATTTGTTTAGACAGAGCGACACTATAATGACGCATCACAGCAGCGCTGTTACGCACAGTCTACTTTAACGCAGGTCGGTCTGCAGGCTGTGGTGTGTGGTGTATATATATAAAAGTGGGCACATAGTGCTTAGCAACATAAATCCACACATCAGAGTGAAGGTATGAAGTTATAATTTGTGCCAGAAATGTGCGTTTTCAAGAATTATCTGGGAATGATTATTGCTGACAGTTATTCGTATGATCCTCACCGACCAAAGGTCAGTTTTTACCTCACACTTTGTGAGGGTTAAATGTTCCTTTTGTAACATATCTACTCTTCTTCCACAGGAGAGACACGGGGACACTGTGACAAATCCGAGGAGTCTTTTTTTTCCTTTTTGATTTTTCACATATCAGAGAAGTTTGGACTTTGTGGCCAACGATGAACACCATAGTGTTTAACAAGCTGAGCACCCAGGTCCTGTTTGAGGAGAAGGCGAAGGAGGTGGAAATGAGCAGCAGAAACTACCTAGAAGTCATCGACGGGCAACATCCAGACCTCCTCTCCAGCAACCAGACCATCAGAGACAACCAGGCGATCAGACACAGGCGGAGCGGGTATGTGGAGCGTTCTGTTGTGTTAAACGCTGCTGGTCAGCATGTGTGGATGTGGATTAACTGGAGTCCGGGAAGCCCCCCGGAGGGTGTTACTGATGAGGAATACCGCTATTTCACGGTTAGTTCGCTCAGCACGAGTTAGCAGAGCGAGAGAGGGAATAACAATGATGGTTTTGTTATCAGAGCTCCGTGATTATCTCTCCACCTTGTGCGCAAAATTAGGACAGCAGACGAAATATCCAACCAATTCAGGACTTACTGGTTCATAATCCCATAAAAATATGTTTTTGATCCATAAATTAGCGCGACTCCTCTTGACTTAAATTACGGTTGTATTTATTACATTTCAAATTTCATAAGATAGTTCCTGCAGCTGTGCGTAATTACGCGAAAATCAGGAATTTACGCATGACCAAAATATCCACACGTCGGGTAGTTTATAGGTCTGAAAGTCGAACTACTTACTGCTCAAGACAAGTTTGATTATCCAGCCTGAATTCCTTCATGTAACTTAAATGCAACAGGATGTTATGGATCAAAACTTTATATTTACAGTCTCGCAGTCTGGTCTTTGTTTAGGTGCTGATGTTCACAGCTAATCTTAGAATTAATAAGTAGGTCAGCCCTGTTCAGTAGCGTGTCTTATAGAGGTCTCCATCTGTTTCCAATAAATAAATTCACCCTTGAGCTCTCTGTGTGGTCTAGTCAATCACATCAGGGCCATGTGTTTTTTTTAAAATCTATATTTTATTTAGTTTTTCTGTAACATGGAGCAGGTGTACGAAAGGATTCTGATATTACTTGTTTATATTTGCATTTTTATCACATATGAAAGTCACCAGAAGGAGAGCAGTGACTTTAAGAAGGAGAAACCTTCAGCTACAGTGAAGGAATATTATGTGAACTTATGTGACTGTAAGGTGTCCTCTCAGGGGAAACATCAGTACTAATGAAGGACATTAAATTATTAAACAGAGGTGTATGTGTGTGTGCAAGAGAGAGGATGTTTAAACCAAAAGTTCAGAACATGGAGTGAAATGTCCTTTAGGATGTTCATAGCGATCTAGATTACAAGGAAAATATTTGTAGAACATGAACCTCAGGCAGACTTTGAGGTTATACTAAAATATGTTACATCTGCAGTCAGTGGAGCTTTTTGGTGAGATAAAGGCAGGAGCGGAGCACAGCACCATACTGACATCTACAGGTTCAGAAAACCTGGAGCTACAGGTGAGACTGAGTCTTTTTCACAGCAACAGATGGACTTCAGGGACGTATTCCTTTAGAGACTCACAGAGTGTCTGAGTCATGAATTTATATTTCAGGATTTTTTTTCTGATCTTGTGTAACAGCACGTCAGTTTTCTTGTAAGAGCTGCAGTCAGAGTTGCTGAATTTGGACTTTGGAATATATATTTTTTTTAATCTTCCCCTCCCCGTGGTGTTTTTCATTGTTTTTTCTGTAAAGGAAAACCAAAAGTATAATTTCGGCTTTGTGTTAGTTCCTTGTGTGATGGCTTGGCTGGAAGTGTGACCCAGCTACATTGTTCTTGTTCCACTTCTGCCGGGTGTGAAAATTTAATCTGGCAAAAATGTTCCCCCGAGCAGAGTGTTTTTGTTTGTTTCATTGCAACGTGTTGGTGGTTTGTGGGACACGCAATGAAAAATAAACTGAGTGGATATTCTCCCTCTCTCTCTTTCTCTCTTTGTGACTCTTCAGCTCATTTCTCTCCGTCTCGATGTCTTTCTCTCTTTTTTAATCCAACATCTCTCAGCATAATTGCAGTGCTTGGTGAGAAAATTGCACACTGTATAGAGTGTTCACTTTATGTGTCATGACTAACGAATTCAGACAACATGCCGCTCCACTTAGGACTCCACTTGCAGCTGCGTAACATTGTTTGGTTCACTTCAATAAACAACATGATCCTGATCCTCTTTTATGGCTTTAAACCCAGATTTTATCACCATTTCAAAAGGAGAAATCTGGGCTGTTTACTGACATTTTATCCTGATATAATGAGCTTGAAGGAAGACAAAATCCTGCAGATTAAGAATTAAAAAAGATTCATTTGTAAAAACAATAAATGTAGCACTCAGGAATATCAGAAACCAAAGGGTGAATTTGCCCCAGTTTTAACTTTTACAGGGACAGTCCTGTTTTTTTGTGTGGATTTACATAGTGTCCTGTAAGAAGAAAGCGTATCTGATATACCAAATACTCACTGTACCTGTTTCTCTGCAGGGGTCGTCCCAGCGGCGGTAAAGTGCGGCACAAGCGTCAGGCCCTGCAGGACATGGCGCGGCCGCTCAAGCAGTGGCTCTACAAGCACAGAGACAACCCCTACCCCACCAAGACGGAGAAAATCCTGCTGGCCCTCGGCTCGCAGATGACCCTGGTCCAGGTGAGCCTGCTTTTGTAGTGGCTTCCTTCAAGCTGCTGATCAGATCACCAAGAAAACAAATACAAGTGAGAAAAATGAGGTATTTCTTCATGCAGGCACGAGTGTGAGCGCTGAGGGTTGGAGCTTAGTTAGAAAGTGAAATTTGATTTCTGTGGTTGGAAATCTGTCTAATCAGATCTGAAAAGCTGGAT
>OOFC01020543.1:0-27870 GCA_900323345.1 Pseudochromis fuscus
TAACGCCGCTGCCGCTCACGTAGGCGGGACCACGGCGAGAGGGAACGCTGAGGTTTGAGCTCGGGAGGCGACCACTCGGTTCTCCTGCTACGACGCTGTTGCTAATAATCCACTGGTGAGATCTGTCGTCAGTGTGTGAGGAATCATCCAAACGTCCCTGAGGTGGCTGTGACTGCAGCCACCCATCGCTCGAGTCAACAAAAAACAACAACAACAACAACAACAACAAGCAGTGCTCCGCTGCAGCCTGGAGCAGGGAGCACAACCTGCTAAGCTACTTTGGAACTCGGCTAAAAGGTTTAAGGGACAGACAGACACACACACCCGGACCAGACTCAGCTTAACAATGACCACTAATCCTGCACGTATGACCGGTGTGGGTGTGTGTGTGGGTGTGTGAAGGCCCCCCTCCTATGTTTTGATTGTTGAATAATTGAATGGTGCTGGGATGCTGATTATCCCAGTATAACTTAATGGGGGAAGGCTGCGTATCATTAACAGAGCAGATCAGAGAGGTGTGAAGTGGTCAGATTTGAAAGGAGGAGGATAGTAAAGATGGGAAAAGCCACCATTACATTATATATGAATAAAAACTACAAGCATCATTTTGAAATGTACAATTATTTTTATGATTTACATTATTTTTGCAATAATGCAGTGAAGCACGATGCCAGAGTAAACTTCACAATTTCAAGAAATGACATATTATCAGTATCACATCCTAGAAAGTTACATTTCTATCACAGATGTAAAGATGATTTTTTTTAGTGTGGATGAAGCATCTGGTCCAGTTTGGTCTGACAAACAGTTCAAAACACACAAAGTTGATTTAATGTTAATTTACCAGAGCTCAAAGAAATCAAGTTTTTTTTTAATAATATAACACAGACAACAATGTTACTACTTTACAGATACTTCATACTTCAGTCCACTACATTCCACAGGGAGATACTTTACTTTTTAACAACTATATTCACATCCATATTTCATATGCAAAATACAATCAGTTAAAATCAACTGTTATTTGCTACAATCCTGATTTGCACTGATTTTTTTTAATTGACTGTGTGATTTGTGATGCACATTCATCACTGATTAAGAAATGCCTTGTTTTTTTGTTTTTTAAAATTTTCAGAATAAATCTAGTAAAATATTTTCAAATCTTCAAGTTTTCATTGACTGTCAGTGTCGGTCGGTCTGTCAATGCATTGCAATGTCAGATATTCTGTAATAAAATGATTTGTTCAGCCTTGAGTGTCTTTGCAAAGTCGTATCAAAGCACAATCTGTACACAACAGTTCACTGTAATACACACTATATCAGTTATCAGTGGATTTTTCCCTCTAAAGTCAGTATTGATCTGAAAAATCCTACATCAATCTATAATTAGTTAATCAATTAACCAACTGTTGCAGCTCTACATGATTTCATATTTGCCCCTTCTTAGGAAGATGAATATATTGTTTTCCTAACAACAATATATCATCAGTGTAATGTCGAGAGGCTGACCTGAAGTTCACAAAGCCTGACTTGACTTTAGCTCAAGGCCACCTGGGCCACATGCAATTACAGGCTTAGGGGTCTTAACTTCCAACCAGCTCTGAACATGGAAACTAGGAAACTTTTCAGGGTTCAGTTTCAACAGGTGAGAGGCAGACGTCTGTTTGTGTGTCTGGGATTACTACGAGCTAAGAATAGCGAGCTAGGAAAAGCGCGACTCCCCACGGTACAGAAGAAAAACTCGGAGGAACACACCAGTGACCTGCAGTCCAAACACACCGCCACACACACCAGCTTCAGCTCAGCACCTGTTTCAACACAAATCACAATGCAATGCTGACGCAAGTCACCAAACATCAAGGTGGTCAGGGTCCAGTCTGGACAGTTTAGGGTCTGCTTGGGCTCATCTGTGGTGTATGAGCACTGCACTGCAGACTGGGACAGAGTGGAAACACTGCTGCTATACTCAAAAAGAGCCAAAGACCAACTTTCCACATAAACCTTTTGGCTCTGAACTGTCCTTCCACACATGCATCATACAGATAAGAGATTATAAAACAGCTGATAAAATGAACACTGATGAGAGTTTAACTGCTCCACTGAACAGTAACTGTGACTTGAAAAGTGTCCATTCAAACTCTTGGAAGATTTCTGTCAGTTTATCTAGAGATGAACTGGAAACAGTTCAAACCCTTCTGGAGAGATTTATTAGTGCTTTGGCTCAGTGAGGACTAAACCTCACAGCAGGACGCTGCACACTTCCTGGTCATTTAACCTCATTTTTAGCTGGTCCATGTTTCCCAGACTGAAGAATCTCATCACAGGGGGTTTACTTACTGAACTCTGTGCATGTTTTAATTATTATCCACTGAAAATAAACACTCTCTTTAATAATTAATCATTGACTGTACAAAGAAATGGATGCAGCGACTGGGCCTCAACAATGAAGCCAATAGAGAAGTGTAAAAAAGAGCAATACCACCAATGACCACTAGATGCTGGCTCCAAAAGACTCCAACGGACTTCAACTCAAAAACTCATACTCCAGGATTACAAAAGTCACTCTGATGTCATTAGGTCATTTTCTTATTAAGGAGACATTAGGCCTCAAAATAAGGAATATTTAGGGGCGGGGCTAGTTTGATTGGCAGCTCTGGTCTCCAATGATTTCAAGGGTCATTCACCAGTGAACTCCAGTCTCATACACACTGGACGGTGTCCTCAGGTCACGTCTGGCTCCAAAAAACCAACATGGCCACATTGCAGTAACAAACCAGGTGACACCATGTTGGCTTCATCCATTTCTTTTATACAGTGTTTGGGCTTAACTTAGCACATGTTGTATCTACTGGAAACATTGTTGCAACACAAATCCACTTCAATCAATATATATTCCAGATGTTTTTATTGTTGTATGAAACATTGTATATTAAAATCACCTCTGAGAAAAAAGTAATTTGGTGTTTTTCATGTTAGTTTTTTGCATTAGCAGTTGTTTATATGAAATTCATTCTGAAATACTTTCATCTTACTTTCATGTACTTCTTGTGAACAGCAGACTGTGAGGATCCCTGCTGCTCAGTGCTGCAGGCACATTGCTCTGTTTACACCTCTGACCTTTGACCCACAGGATCAAAGAGTTGCAGCTTAAGAGTGGAAAGTTGACAGGAAATGTTTTTGGTCCAAACTGAACGCGTAGTACCAACAAGGAGGCTGAAATCCTCTTGCCATCATCACGCCATGTGGCCGACAACAACACGTGAATGTAACAATTACTCAACTGTAAACTCTTGCAGGTTGGAGTAAAATGTCGTGAGCATAAAACACGAGTGAAAAGTGAAGTTTAACAACATATGGCACATGTACCTCTTTCTGTTGTCGCTCCAGCTCCTTCATGCGGATCTCTCTGGCCTCTGCTCTGGCTGCCCTCTTCGCTGCCAGCCTGGCCTCGGCCTGAGAGGAAGAGGAGTAAACAGAAACAGAAAATAAAAAAAGAGAAGTGAGACAGCAGCAGAGCTCGCTGGAGACACATGTACACATCTGTAAATGCTGACCCTGCGTGTGAACGGAGATCCAGTTCCTCGACAGAGCTGCTAAAATACATTGTTGGGAGTAATAGATTAAAACTATGTAACTGTGCATCTCCAGATTCACATCACAGGTGGTTTACAAACCTACCACTGCTGCTGTACTCACACAGAATATCAAGTATCATTCATCTCTGAATAGATCTCGTGTACTTTATTTAGGATCACAGCATATTGTGAAACTCTGAAGACTAATGCAGCCACAACAGTGTGTACATGTGTGTATTTATATTTCTGTGTATGAGGGACCAGCCTCTGCTCCACTCAGCACTGAGGGAGAGCAGGGCCTTTTCCTTAAAAGGACGTCTCTCGGAGTGTGTACTGTATGTGTGTGCTTTACACAGTGTGTGTAAGCATTTCCTTCCTCTGACTTTGTGGTAGACTGTGTGTGGTTGCAGCCTGTTTGCCTCGAGGCGGGGCGACTGAAAACCCTCCCACCGCCGCACTAATGCATTTCCCCCAGTGTCAGTCATCACGACCCGGCAACAGGAACACACACTTACAAAGGAAAGCATGTTCACACATACACACCCTTCATGACCGGACATGAGACAAATAAAAGAAAAAGAACAGAAGTAAAACCTGTTGAAATCTGCTTTGTCATCAACAATGACTCTTAAGTAACATTTGTTTTTTTCCTGTTTGCATTGTTTAAACTCAGGAAGGAAAACATCAAATAACAGAAATGATTAAAGTTCACTCAAAGTAACAAGCCTGCATGTCAGTTAGTTTACATTTTATATAATCTACCTGAAATTAAAAATCAGAGCACATATTCTAAAACATTGTTTTGTTTTTATTTTTATATCAAAGTTCAATCACATTTGCTTTCTACTTTACTGTTTTTTCTCCTACATTTGTACAAACTTGTTATTCTGAATATCACTGTACAGACAGTCAGCTTGTGGGTACAAGTATTTGCGTGCTGCGCAGTGATGACGCAATGACACAGTGATGATTCCAACCAATCACATTTTAGTACCTCGTCAGTCCCTTTATTGGAGTCGCATGAGAGCAGGTACTAGGAAAGTGGTACCAGGTACTTTTACCTCATGAAAAACCAAACAAAAACACAACACTTAGAAAAACACTGTCTTCACATTACAGTAATTTCTGTAGTGAGGATCAGCTGTTGTTAATATGAAACTTTAATTTCTACTTGTCCTAAATTATGATTCAAAGTTTTTAAAATCTATTAATTTCCTTATTTACTGTATATATTACCTCTGTACACATTAGGCCTGAACCTGTGAGTGTGCATGTTTCACAGCACAAAGCTCTGGATTAGATTTATTAACCTCAGCATGAATACAAAGCCAAACAAACAGCAGCTCTACAATTTGTTCACATGTTAAATATCATGAAAACAGATGCAAAATGAAAGTGAAATTGAAACTCATTTGTTTTACTTTGTGGATCTGCAGGTCTCAGTGTGTTATTGAAGCACAGTGGTGCAGGTTGGACAGTTGTCCCTCCAGGAGCTGCTGCATGAGGTGAAGTAAACATCAGGGCATCAGGAGCAAACTATAAAATATTTCTTCTGCCTCTTTGGTGCCACTGCAGTTGGAGGCACTCGAGGCAAAAGCAACATCCCCACAGCCTCCAAAACAAGCAGAAAGCTGAACCAACAAACCCCTTCACAAAATTCTAGTGGTGCTACGTTGCAGAAGTGGCAAAGTGACAAGTTAATTTACCAATAAAACATCTAAAGTGGTTCAGTGGATGTCCTGGTGTAAATGCAAAAAAAAAAATAAAAAAATGAAAAGAAATCTGCAAACCTATGAATAGATTTTAATAATCCAACATTATAGTGTCATTATAGTGTATACTACTGATTCACTAGACAGAAAGATTTAGAGATGATTTAAAATAAGAATGAATACAGATTAATATTTGCTTTTTCACAGAATCTACAACCTCAACACTGAGAATATTGTAAGATCTCCTCAGACCTGGTCCATCAGTTTTCTCCTGATTTGTCAGTCTGGTTCTCAACAGTCTCAAAATCAATAATGTAAGTTGTAAACATCACACCACCATTGATTTGATCACATTAAGATATACTGTACGTCCCCTCTGTAGACCGTATATGGACACAGTGAAGTGTGATGTCACCCACTGGTTTGTGGACTTAGTTGTTTGGTTGTTTGGAGCCAGAAGTGACCATATTTGGATATAACTGAAGGAGTGAGGAGGCGGGTCTGACCCTTGAACCCAAGGTCACCGTCCAATGTGTATGAAACTCTACTTCAGCTCTCACTGGAGACCAGGCTTGTTCCTCAAACTAACCACACCCTGAAATCTTCCACTTTTTGAAGCCTAATGTCTACTTGATTGATATTTTTTCCCTCAGATGGACCAAAAAAAAAATACTGGTTCAGTGTTTCGTGACTGAAAATGATTTTTGAAATGAAGTCAATTGGAGCCAGAGTTTTTTGGAGCCAGCCTCCAGTGGTCATCAGGAGTATTGCACTTTTTTGCACTTCTGCATCTGCATCATTTTCAACCCCACTTGCTTCATCCATTTCTGTTTACAGTCTATGGTCTCCTCCCTTGTGCTGCCACCTAGTGGTTCCTGCCACATTTGTCTCACCCCTAAAAACACAGCATTGCACAAACCTTCATCCCAGTGTGATGTGGTCAAAAGCACAACAAACAACACCCAATTGTTGTGCATTTAAAAGTGCAACAAACCCACTGACACCACTGCAGCAAAGCTCTTTAAAAACACAAGTAGGTGTGTGGCTTCACTTCATGTTATATTTAGACGTCCACAGAGTGATTGAGGCAATGAGCATCTGCCTGGATCTGCTCTGAAGGTGTGTCCGAGGTGGAGAACAGCGATGGAGCAGCAGGCGGCTTGCTGCATCAGTAGAGATACTTTGTGCCCTGCAGTGAATTGTCTGTACTGAGCTGCTCCTGCATGAGGATGGCTGTGAATGAAGACACATAAAAATAGTGGTGCACTGAATAAACCCTGTAAAACAACTGAGCTTCATTGTAGAAAAATATCTCAGTTACAGAATAATATTTTGACTGAAGTCTCAACACAGACAACTGGAAAGCGTCCTGACTGGCTGGACTTGTGGCTCACTGACTGTGTGAGTGGTATTTCCTCTCAGTCAATGACTCCTCATTGTCCTTGGCATTCTTAACATTTCTGCCCGTGGCTTTAAATCACACAAGACAACACCGTCTCTGTGCTGACACGACTCTATGTGCACAGGCCCTCTGTCTTAAAAAGCATTTTATCTTCCGTGACCTTCGGGGTGACAAAAGTGCCGTGTCAGAGGAGTAATATGACATCAGTGTTTTTGGCCTGCAGCAGCATAAATACAGCTCTTGAAAACCTCCATTACCAGAACCACTTAGCTCTGGGGAGGACCGAGCACTCGTACTGACGCGCTCCATCTAATAACAAGCTCCAGGGTTAAGAGCTTTCACTCACACCGCCGCTGGTTTGTTACGTCCAGATATTGGCTTCACTGAAAATAAAAAGGCGAGAGTAAAAATAGACCTTCTGCAGACAGATTAGTGGACGTCTGGAGTGGAAATATTTCACGAATATTTACATGGGTGGGGTCCACAGTACCACTAACAATCTAACGCAAACAAATGCAATAAGTGGCAGAAACATGGAAACAATCACATGCTGCATTAGATGTTCCTGTGAACATTAAATCCACCCATGAGTTATTTTCCAGTCTGTTACTAACCCACCACATGAGTCTATCAAACATCTACCTTTGAGTCCTACGGAGGTGCAGTCGCATTTTGAGATCCATGTGTCCTGCATCATAAATCAGATGTGTACAGACGTCTGCTTTTGAAATTCCAGGTGTGTGTTTTTGAATCACTTCCTGTTGACCCCTAACAAACCATCTGACAGTGTTAGATCCTCAAGTTGAGGTTTAGGTCTAATGACAACCAGGCTTTACCCATCAGGGTCCCTCGGCTTTGAAGGACCTGCCTGACGAGATAAGACTCGCATCTTATCATATATCTTGTGATGTTACACAGAAAAATCTTTGAACATCATCTTCTGATTATTCTGCTTATGTTGTGTTACTGAGCCACTTTGAAAACTCTGCTTGAAGCTCCATAAATCAAATGTATTATCATCATCATCTCTGCCTCATTTGAAGTCCACTGCATTGAATTGTGGCTCCAGTTTTGTGTGAGCTACAAACTCCCTGTTCTGCTTCGTCATTGCAGAATCTTCCACGTCTGCATCTGAGAATTAAAAACCTTTCACACCTCTCAACTCAATGAAGTGTGAAAAGTGAGCATTCAACATCCTAAATGTACAGTCATGCTGAGAGACTTTTGTGTTCGTTGTCGAGTGCAGTCACCTTTCAAAACCCTCTCAATACCAAGAGGTGTGAATGATTTCATCATTAACACATTACTGCTTCCTCTTCACTGCTGCATATGCTTTAAAACACAATCACCACATTTAGAATTAAAAAACAGGCAGACTAGAAATCCACTGTGCATCAAAATACACTGAAGCTGGACACTCTGTATACTTCCTTGTACCTTCCTGCAGTTATAAACAATGCACCATGCTCCCAGTCACTGTAACAGACTGACTCATTCGACACATGTTGCATCTACACTGCACTGTAGCTGCCTGCAGTCAGACAGATGCACCTGACTAACTAGGCCAAAAGACAGAGTCATGCATCCTTTTCCCTCCTTTACAGCTATTTATACCGACCTACATGGGCTCGGGTTTTATCAAAACTGTTCTAATTCAGCACATTTTCAATGGGGTGACCGGCCTCCTGGGACACCGTGAGCTAGTTCATCACACAAATGGGATTCGCAACTTGGACATGTAACAAAACTAAAAAATATGAATGTTTCAGGGAAGTTAATTTCAACAAACTGAAGGAAGATGAGGTAACATGTTGTAGCTTCTTCTTCCTCCTCGGCCTGACGTGCAGATTTGTTAATGCACAAAGATGAAAATATAAAACTTTGTTACAAAAATGCTCTACAAACAAAACTCTAAATACTGACTTTCAATTACAATTCCCACCCTGTTTGTCGATATAAACTACCAGACAGACTACGGAGGTCAGATTTATTGGCCTGGCTTCTGTCATCCTGGTCCCCCGTGTCCTCTGACAGTCTCTCAAATCTTCAAGTGCCACCAGGACTAAATGCCAGCCTGCTCTGATGCTCTCCAGAGACCTGAATTCCCACGCCCTGCATGCCGGTCTTGGACCAGTATTTTAATGACCCAGCGCTGACAGGCTGAACAAAGAGAGCACACAGAAATAACTGTGATTTCAAACCAAGAAGAGGTTTGACTGCGTTTAAAATGACGTGGGACTAAAGTGGACTCGCACACAGTTTGCTTTTTATTCACTCGAGGGTGATGATGACTAACCAGGGGAAAAAAAAAAGTTGTTTCCGCTTTAGGCCTTATAAACCTCCCAGATGTCGCTTAGAAGGGAGTGGCTGCACAAAAACCTCAGGTCATTGTACAGCTACAGACATGAGTCAACTCAACTGACGTCCTGTTCACGCAGGAGCACAAATGTATAAATCAGGCTCCTGTTTCCAAACCCTGTCAACGTCTGTGCTCAGTGAGGAAACTTCAAACCATGAAATACTACTGGGTAAAAATAAAGTTTAATCAACCTTTGGGAAATGATTAAACTTAAAACTAATGTAAAAATACTCACATGTTGAACAGAGCTGCAGTGTATTACATCTTTAGGGGCCAAAAGGTTTCTATACATCACTATGAAGCTGAGATTTCTCATGTTAGCTTCAGCTGAACTCAGGCTGGATTTGTTGATATTTCCAGATATTAAAAACCTTATATTTAGGTTTTTATTTTTATTTTCTATAAAATTCTTATTCTTCTTATTATTATAGGAACTTGCTCTTTTGTCATGAACATAGATCTGTTAAAGTAGCAGTAACATCAAGCATTTAAGTTCATTCATAACATTTTTATGTACCAGCCGACAGTGACAGCCCTACAAACCATAGTGAGATAATTTTCTTAGTTTAGTTTATCAATAAGTCCTTTATCAACATTACCAATACATGAAAAATCCAACCAAATGAAACACAGTATATCAACACATGTCAATAAAAACCACAAATAAATACAGATAAACAAATAAAACCTTTGACAATAGCAAATATACTTCAGGACTTCTCAATTATCACCAATGATTTTCATGTCCATCCTAAGTAGTTCTGATATTCTCTTGTATGTTGACACACTTATTGTGTATTTTCAGTCCACTTCTGTTGAGCAAAGTTTATTTAGAGCAGCATTATGCAACTGTTAGCTTACAATAGCATCTTCAATACCACTGTAATGGTACAGTGATTTGTAATAGACAGATTATCACCTCCTTCATTCCTACGCTGCACCTCAAACACCTGCTCCGGTGTCATGTAGATTTGTGGATCGGATACAATCACTGGTGAGATGTTTCATGTTAGGGGTTAGTTTTAGTCTCCAGTGAGTTAAATGTGGTTTGGAGGATCATCTAGTCTCATACACACTGGTGAGTGACCTCGGGTTCAATTGTCAGACCCGCCTCCACACTCCTCCCTCCACATCCAAATATGGTCACTTCTGGCTCCAAAAAACCAACATGTTCAAATACCAAACTCCTGACTTCAAAAGGCGAGTCCACAAACCAATGAGTGACGTCAAGGTGACTACATCTGTCTTTTACAGTCTGTGGGTACACACTGCTAACTGCTGATCTTTAGCTAGCTTTAAGAAGAAGCTAGCACTGGATCCTCAGCACAGAGGCAAAGACACCAAACAGGATGTTTACAGAAGGAGCAGAAGACTGTGCAAAGGGGAAATCACTGACAAGAGGTTTGGAAAATAAAAGTTTGAAGACAGACAGTGAACTTTCCTTGTTGCTGTTGGACTGATGAATAACATTAAATGGATTATTGTCATGCTGTTGCACCTGCTTAATTTAATGTTCAGCTGCAGCAAAGTGGTTGATTTGTTAGAGGAGAGGAGAAAATATATCCTCATTTCTTGCATAATGTTGCTTCAACACAAAAAAGAGATAACTTTAGGTCCAATTAGGTATTTAAATATGTCTAATATTTGTCCAATTTATCAGGTGCACCTGCATCTATTGCAATCCAATAAAAATATCCTGTTTTAAAGTCTGATTTATGATGCCTGTAGTTTTTTTCCTGACACTGTCTTTAGCACTTTTAGCATTCAGGTCATAATTAGCGGTTGCACTGTCAACAATGACTAAACTGTAAATTTAATAAAAGTAAAATTTATGACCAAGCTATCTGTACTGCATTGTAGCTGATGGTGCAGGTGTACTTAATAAAAAATGGACACGATGCAGCAAAAAACTTTCTGACAAACATCCATTGTTATAAATAAGATCTCATCCTCATCATGCACGTTCATGAAAAGCCTTTAACTACAGGTTATTCAAGGAAAAAGAAAAAAAAAGTCCAGCCGGCCTCCACTCACGCAGCCGTCCAACTAAACCCCAGGATCCACCGCAAACACATGGAACAGCTGTACAGCTCCCAGCGCTGCAAACACACTGGTTAGCAACTGTGCAAGCTACTGCAAGCCAGGAATAAAATAAATAGCATGCTACGGACATTTCTAAAAATACAACAGGGGAGGCAGCTGGGTCTGAACATCCGCAGAGCTGCTTCACAATGTCCACATACTTTAAGATTTCTTGGTTTACAAATACAGAAGATTAATGTTGTTCCCAATCGAGACATAAATTACAGATCGTAGGAAATCCTCAGGAATTCCATCAGTAAACATGACACTGGAGTTTTGCTGGTCTTACAACAACAACACTGTGATGTATTGCATATGATTGTCACTTAAGATATTTTGGTATGTTGCCCACATGTTTCCAATTGGTTCAACACTGTGGGGCCCTCCTTGTTTTTCTTTGTGGAAGTAATAGGAAGCTTCTTGTTGCTCGAACCGAGTCCTTCAGGCAGCAACAGTTTATGTTGAAACTCTCAGTGCTACTAAAGCATGATGGGAGTAAGCAATACCTCACAGGAAGTTACACAATGTAGGTCTTGGAACGCAGTGAATAACAGGAGATTGGTTACGAAGAGGACTTTCATGTGAGGTGATTTACTTCTAAATGCTGTTATTTATGGGATCACACTCTTTCAAACACTCCTTACCTCTGAGCAGTGACACCCAAGAAGAAGAGGGTTACGTAGTTCGCTCGAGGGCCCCCTGACAGGGCTGTAGCTTCAAGAGACACTACACCAAACACATGAATGATAGAGGAGGCTCCTCTTCTCTGTTGACTACACTGGATCCCAGTTACAGACTGGCCTGCAAGGCTGCAAGCTGTTAACCACATGGTCCCTCTGAGGGCCTTACGGTCACTCATCTTAGTCTCGGCTTTTCCTTTATGACTTCACAGCAGTGAAACAAACTGAAGTCAGGACAACACCGAACATGTTTAACAACTCCCTGAAAACCAAATGTGTTTCCCTGTGAAGACCCACTTTCAATTTTTGATGACATCATGAACAAAAGAGACCAAACCAACCTATTGTAAATTACTGAAACTGAAACCTGTGATGAGGTTGTAATGGATGTAATAATGCTGGATGCAAGCTGCTGCAGGATAAAGTCAAGGAATGAAGTAAAAAACAAAATGCAGTTCATTGTAGAGCAATTTAAGGTTCAAAAAGTGAGTAAATACCCACAGATCCTAATGTTAAGATGGCAAAATGTTACAAAAACTGTTTAGGCCTTCATGAGAAAATGAACTTTCACAGAGCTTTCCCATTTAAATTGTAATAAGTTCTGTGTAACTGAAGGTGTGACCACTTCGAGTGTCAGGTGGATGGTGACACAGGAGCCCCACAGGCCCCTCACTCCTCCCTGACTCATCCAAATATGGTCACTCACGACTCTAAAAATCCAAAACCTGAAGCTTCAAAGCAGCAGTCCACAAACCAATGAGTGATGTCCCTTTGGCTGTGTCCATTATTACAAAGAGTCTACAATCCTATCACAGGTAAACGTGAAAAAACATCTGAGAGCCTTGCAAAATATTTTCAAACTGAATATTTTTAATATGGCTTGGACTGAGGAGTGCAGTAAAAAAGCATGTACTGTATTTAAATGCCGCTTCTGAAGTACGATGAAACCCCAACGCTGAGAGGCCAGAAACTAATCTAAGAGTCAGGAGAAGTTATGGAAGAAAGAAAATAAATCTGAAATCTAAACAAAGACAACAGCTAACAGAGAAGTGGTCATGTTTATATTTACACTGACTTTTTATATACAAGTCAAATCTGTCAAACTTCAAGCTACACAGTGAGTCATTTACCTGTGTCATGTATTCCTCCTCCTGTGTGTATTTATGTTTTTTTTTACATTGTTACTGAAAGCTGATTGGTACACAAATGATTTGTATTAAACCTGTATTGTTTTCTGAACAGTAGATACATTTATTAGTGCTGCAGCTTTTTTAAACTGCTGCTAAAACCTAAAGATCAACACAAATGAGCTACAACAGAGACCACATGTAACAAGACCATTTTCCTAAATGAATCAACCTTCAGATCAAACCTTCTGTTTGAAAACCCCTTTAAATTCAGACTTCAGGAAGCACAAATACGTTTACCATTTATGGTTGTTGAACTCTAAAAACACCAGGAGATTATATTTTCAGTTTAATGATCAACATCTAAATAACTGTATCTTCCTTTGTTGCTTTAGCCACAACTTCCTCTTCCAGGCTCTTCCACACTTCACCTCCATCCTGTGTTTCCACCCAGTGTTACCAGTACACCGCCTCCGAGTACCTGGTTTGATAAGTTGTGATATCTGCACCTATTCCCCACCAAGCTCCACCCCCCACTGTTCCCAAAGCTCTGGAAGAAACCCAGCAGTGCTGAATAAACAGGAAGGAGTTTGTGATAACAATCTGCATGGGCTGTGCATGTGGTGATGTCATCAAGAGGAAACTGACACACACACACGCAGACGCCACTTCCTTTTAAGGAGCCGCGAGTCAGGCACGCCACGCTGAACTGCAGCCAGTATGTACACATATTTAGGAAATGTTCAAGGAATTATGTGGCCCATTAATGTGTGTTGAAGCACTTTGTGTTATAATGGGTGTTCACTGGAAACCTCTCAGTCTCCGTCAGATAAACACAGGGTGGCAGAACGGTTTAATTCACCCAAACTAACTCGCAGGACACTCCAAAGTGTTTATTTAACAGTGAAGCACTTGTTTGAGTATTGATACTGGATTACAAAACCTCACTATTCATGTGGAGTGGATTTTGACTCTTGGCCGTCACTGAGTGGATTTCTTGTCCCCGACATCAAACATTAACTTGACCGCGACTGTGTGGACGACTGTGGCTTGTTCCCAGGATGACTGTAAGAATGAAGAGGGGGATTGTGCGGTGGGCTTCCCCTTCTTCACCATTAAGGCTCAGACTAATCCGCTCTAAATACTCAATTCTCTTCGACGCTTCACTGAGCTTCTGACAGCTACGCAGCGCCAACCTGGCAACTTAATCCCCCAGTTTAGATTGTCTCCTCAAAGTCACGCAGACAAAACAGAGCATCACCAGAAACTTGAACAGATCCTGATACACAATCAGAGGTCTGCTGCTGGTAAGTGGAGTGTAATTCAGCTGATACTGTCAAAATATTATCACAGTGAGTCGTCATTAAAAGTCGATTTGAGACAAAACAAACATCCCTGTCATTGTCTGCTGGTGTAGCATGAATGCCTCCCTCTTATAAATCTTATCTCTGTTGATAATGTCATCTCTGTGAAAGGCCATCGCTGGTTGATCATATCTGTCCATCAGGTTCAAGCACAGACATCACCTGAGAAAACACTTTAAAATACTCAGATACTGTAAGTATTCACTCTGCAGATGTCCAACCTGACTCATAAAGATGGAGCAATTGATTATTACTTATTATTATGTCCAACATTTTGCCACGAAACATCTCATAACAAGCAGCAGAACTAGAATCTGAACTTGAACAATGTCTAACTTCATGTGAAATCATCATATCAGTGTTTGCTTCATTTCGTCAGTGCAGTCAACTCTGCAGGATCCATGGTTTGTTTTCCACTGTGGTGAGTTTCTACCTTTACCCTCGTGCCCAAACTATAAGCAAACAAAAAGTCCGATCAAGAGTTTGTCTGTGCAGGTTCTCAGTCATCCAGGTCATAGTTCTCCATGTGTTCACCATTGCGTCACCCACCACTGATTTGTGGACTCGGAGGTCCTCAATGGCAAGTAAATCCCAGACTGTGTATAACAAATGGACGACGCTAATGTGATGTCCTCCTAAATCACCTAACTCCTCCCCCTTTTTCTCAGCCTAATATTTCTTATGATAAATGACTTTCAGATGGACCACCAGATCTCTGAGATGAAGAGTTGACTTTAGGTCATGACATCACAATGACTTATGGAAAAAATCCACTGAGTTTTTCAGGATTGAAAAGTCAATTGGAGCCAGACTTTGTTGGAGCCAGCATCTAGTGGCTGTCAGTGGTATTACACGTTGTTACACTTCAGCATTGGCTTCACTTTGAGCTGTTTTGTCCATATCTATACACAGTCTGTGGTTTGTCAATGAATTCACAACCTGAAGCAGAAAAAGAACGTATATAAAAGTACTGAAAACAACTGAATGTATTTTTAGTACTATGATTTGCACAAAAATAACCAAAAACACATTTTAAATTTCAACCACTTGCTGTTTTTTACTGGTTGTGATGACCCAGCTGGACAGTATCCTGTTTTGAGTGCAGAGCTGCCTCAGTTGACCAAACAACTATAGTCCATGGTGCAGATATTGTGTTTTCCAAGGCTCCTGTGAACTAAAGCATTAAATTGACAAACAGCCATCACTGCTCTACAGTCAAATAAATCACTGAGTTTCAAAGTTGGTGGAATATTTTACTTACATATTTATTTTCCTAACTAATCAAACCACAGGCTGAAAAAATTCCACTTTCACCCACAGCAATGAAAAAGTAGCAGCTCGGCACAGACCTCTTCTGGTGCCACACTAGTGCAAACATATCGTATTCAACCACACGAGTGGCAACAGTCCAACAACAGCAAAATCATTTATATGCATGTGCTATGGAAGTTAAGAAAACGGTACACGACATGTGCAGTACCAACACAGTCAGTGCTCCTGGTATCCTCTGTCATGTTACACCAAGTACAGTCATTTCAGACTAAATTAAAGAGTGTAGCAGCTGCAATTAAGAGCTGAGGGGTTAGTCACAAACCACCTTTAATCTTCAATTTTCAAAACTCGATAAACAAGCAATAAAACTTGCTTGAATATTTTTCATACTGCTTGTGAACTTAATGTCACAAAAATGTCTCGTCTGCACCTCTAAATGTCCACACACACACTCACTGACCTACTGTGACCTATTCATTGAACATCTTAGGAGGCGTCCTGCTGTTTACACTGAGCTCAGTGGGACACTTCTGAGTGGATATGAATCAGAGTTTATCATCTGGATAATAATCTAAACTACAGTTCTGTGTGTGATCACAATGTGTGTTAATGATCCACAGGTTGGCTTTAACAGATCTGTAATATTAAAAAGTCTGAGGCTGCTCCAGATGAATAGTTTTCAACCTTAACTGTGATCGACTGTTCGTCAGGAAGATATGAACCTTTGTTTGGACTCTCCAACACACGGCTGACATTTAGGAGTGAAGCTCTTCAACTACTGGTCAATAAATATCAGCGGTGCAGCCTCATTAAATTTAACGACATTCACAGTCCAACTATGTTCTCACACACACTCTCAGAAGCATTTACACTGTGACACACACACACACACACACACACACAGCTGGGTGTAAGTCATACTGCCACAGAAACTTTACCACAACCTTTGAAGAAAGACTCAGTCTGCCTCTGGCCAAACTCCAGGTCTGTTATCAGGACTGTGATCATTGATAACTAACCTGAGGAGGGTCAGGTGGGACGCTGTGCTTAAAGGTAACTAAACACATCGAACTACAACAGGTGACTGGTGAACATCCCAGCTCTCTGTGGGACAAATAGAAACTTTAAAATAGTTATTTTATTAATCTGTGAGTTTTATTTGAAGGTGTGTGTATTCTGTTTTTCTGGTAATATGTTCAATGTCAATACTTAGGACTAGATGATGTCACCTAAAATCAATATCATGCATTATTACCTTGATAACAACTGATTTAGGAATTATTTCAAACAAACTTGTCACAAAACTTGTAAAAAAGCCTTTTTAAAATCACCTTTACCTCACATTGTACAGGACTTTTCCATTACGTTCAAGCTAAACATTCACCCTCAGCTACACCTAAGTCTTAACATTAAACTGGAGTTTTAAACCTGGTGTCTGTGATGCAGTTCACATCAACACAACAACTGATTTGCTCGAGCTGAAGAGGAGAGCGACTGCTGCCACGGAGCATGTGCAGTAAGCACACGTCGACAGTGTTGATGTAATTACTCTCACTGCCAGCAGAGGGAGCTGAAGGTTAAATAATTGATTTCTACCTCTGAATAATACGATACATTCATGGCTTCTTTTTTGTAGCAGCTCCTCCTTGTATGCACACACACCACAAAAATGTACAAGAAACACAATTAACCTGCTGATGTGTATGATGTCAAAGTTGTAACAATAAAATAAAAATGTCCCTGAAGATAAGTGCACCCGATGAATTATTAAAGCTAGCTGAACAGTTGTAGCTTTACAACTGGACGCTGTGTTATTACAATGGTTGTTATTTTGTTTGTATAAACTTTATTGTGTTGAGAACAAACCCAAGTGGGAATTCAAGTGGGAAGTTGAAATTTTAGTCGATTCATTTCAAATGCTGAGTTTCTTGAAAGGAAGAAAAAAAAACCCCATGTGTGGGTGTTTGGTACATGTACACAATAAGGACATAAATTGTATATTAAGATTTGACCAGTGTGAAAGCAGGAGAAAGTAAGTGTATGATGAACTGACAGTGACATACAGCTGGATGTAAACAAGATATAATCCATTACAGCAACATGTAGCATGTGGAGATTTGAATAATCCTTTTTACCAAACTGTCCTCTTGTCCTCAGAGATTTACAACCAACTGGTTATTAAATAATCACCAAACCACAAACAAGATTATGAAGCAGATGAAACTGTAAACTTTAATGCTCCGTTAGCTGAGGGTTAGCGTGAGCATGCTAACATGTTCTGCAATAAAAAAATAGCAGGTGTAATGTTTACCACATCTATCATCTTAGTTTAGCAGTTTGCTGATGAGAATATAATTAGTTTTGCATAACAAAGTAATGAACCAATTAAAGGGAAAGAATTCAAATCATGACAAATCATTTTCATGGGAAAATGTCAAAACCAGATTTAATTACCATGCATCCAACATCAGAGACATTTGAGGTTTCAATAAAAACCTCAAATGTCAAACACGTGGTGGAAAAGTCAAGACATCACCAAAGTCATTAGGATTCATCCTGTGGTGACTGAGCAGATTTAATGGGATCCATCCAACAGTTGTGGAGATGTGAAAGTCTGACGATGCTGTGTAATGACAGACATCACTGAAGCCATGCTAGCAGCAGGCTAAAGTACAAGCTAACACTAAAATTAGCTGCTCTGTTTCTCCATACAAATAAGTAATTTAATAAAGCTCAAATTTCAAACCATTGTAATGGAGATGGAGCCTAAATCACAATTAATTGTCTTTGCTAGTAATAGCTGACAGTTACTGTGATTGATTTAAAGGACTAGTAGACCCTCAAACCCAGATGGGTGCTCCTCTCAGGACTGATCTGTCCTTGACTCTGTGAGCTTTGTCGCATGGAAGGAAAATATCTTTCCCACAGCACAACGACTGACACGTCATCCTACACAAAGCTCAGGTGTTAACAGTGCACCTGCCACAGAGAGCATGTCAGTGTGAGGCACTGGTAAAACAGTAACCAGAGCAGCTACATGGAAATGATTTCTTTTGTGTCACATGTCAAAATGACTTCTATGAAACAAGAATATTACACTGTGATCGTTGTTGTCTACTCAAATATATTTATAATTTAATCAGCCAGAATGAGTCAAAACACTTTGGAGCCTCCTACATATACAATAATAAGCTGTTACTACTCTTTCTGATTTATATCACTCAGTTAAAAGGTATTAAGAGTTAAAGTGTTTGTTCAAAATATTTCTCCAATGAGCTCATTGTTCGTTTCCACAGTGTGTAAGTATTTATCGGGTGCTTAAGTCTTTCTAAGATTCAGTGAATTAAATACTTTTAACCTCTATTTGTCATTAAAAGAGGATTCAGACTTGTGTCGTGTCATAATAAAATAGATGGATTGGTTCCTGAATGGTTGTTAAAGCCAAAAAAGACTTTTTGTAAATGATTTCTGAGAAAAATATGAACGTTGGTACAGAAATTACATGTGAAGTATGTATGTAAGTATGTAACATTACTACATAGTAACTAATGATACTGTTCCAACAAGCTACTGATAACAAGAGATTTGTTTATCATCACCTAGCAACCAAACTAAAGACTTCAATAACACTGTGTAAAAACTGTAACAAGTTGTTTCTAATTGAAACATTTGTAACTTTAACTAACATCAGAATACAAACCAACACTTAACAGTTTGTTACTAATGACTGATGCTGTTCCAACTAACTACTGATTACTACTACACCTACTACTACTAACAGCAGGTTGATTGACAGGTGGATGAAAGGACACTATTGGTTGAAATAGTTGTGGGTGAGATGAGGAAGTAAATGGGATTCAACATCTAAAAAGACCATTTTTCACTGCAGCTGGACTCCTTTAATTACACAAATAAACTATGAAACTAACTGATGTGCAGGTTTATGATGTGGAGTGAACTTACAGATGGATTTCAGTTATTTGATCATTTCCCTACTTGACATTAAAAGCTGCTAAAAGAGCACCAAGTTGTAATTTTTCAACAAAACAATCAACAAGCAGCGTAGTGGAGGTCTGCTCCAGTGTGCCATCCTCCAGCGACGGAGCACAGTAGTGTTTACAGCTGGATTCAAAGTGTTTGGCATACTTAGCGAACCAACCCCTCCAGTACAGAATAACTAACACCCTGGTACTCGGTGTGGATGTTCTCTCCTGCTGTGTGGTCTCCTCCATTTGTTCCACGATTACTCAGGTTTACAGTACGGACAGTGTCTCAGAACCATGTAATACACAGGGGAGCAGATGATGGACTACACTGTACAGACGAACTTCTTCCACAGTGACTTGCTGTTTCTATGGCCGGCTGGTGAGCCACATCCATCCCCCTCCAACAGATCCAATCTAAAACTAGGGTACAGCAACAGCTGATCTTTCAGGAGCGTCTATTTTTAAAAACTCTTTTGCAGAATGGGCCAAGTCATCAGGGCTGACATACCATCCTGTCAGCCAGTGAGGGACTTAACCCATCTGCTGCTTAAAGGCACAGACTTTCTCCTTTACTGCACAGAAGTGACAGGAAACCCACCACAATTACACTTTTATTGTCGGAGCTGCGTCTGCCTCCCACTCTCTGGAAACACATGTGGGTTCATCCATCAGAGATAATCTCCTGTTTGGATTGTGTGTGTCTGCTGCTGTTGACTAAGTGTGCATGAACTCCCCAAACCTCGGCCAGGGAGAACATTCCTGCCACCACAAATAGACTACAACAAGAAACGATTACCAGCTACAGGAATGTGCAACCTCAGACAGCCGACAGCAGCGTAAACACTCTGCAGCAAAGAGCAGGTAACATTTAACCAGCCGGACCGCCGCTGAGTCTGGCATGACCACTCGCAGTTTAAAAACACAAAGGCCACGGAGTGCGTCAGTTAACAGCGAGATGCAAATGTGCTGAAACATCCGGGCTGGGTTTGCACAGACCCAACTTCCTCACGACTGATGAAACCATCAATGCTGCTTTCAATCAGCTTTTCATGCTCGCCTTCTCACCGCAGGAGAAACTGTTACAGCTGTTTACCTGGAGGCAGGAACGACATGATATTATGAAACCAAATGCTGATATTTGTACACCTCGGGGACACCGGTGAAGACAACAGCGTGCCGGGTATCACACTTCAAACACGACTGCTTAGCTCCTGACGACACACTGGGCATTCTTCCTGCTGCAGAACATCAATTTCACCCCACACTAGACTCACAATAATAGACGGGATTAGAAACTTTGAAACAGTGTAAACCTGTCATAACACGACTTCAGCACCTGCTAGAAACAATCACATGCTGCCTGCTCCACTGTTGCGTTATTTAACAGTTCCTGCAGGTTAGCACATGAAAGGCTTATTCCTGAGTACAGTAAGCCTTTTTCAAATCAGCTGCGGGTCATGTTTATGAGATCTGCCACCGCAGCGGGGGTGACATAGTCTGAGGCACACACTTTTCCACAATGATTATAATATAGTGGTACATTAAAGTGTTGTGGTGACAGCTTTGCCCAGACTGATGTATTCAAAACAGGATACTGCCCGGCTGGGTAACAACCCTGCAACACAATGTTAAATAACTTTTTGGTTATTCTTCTGTAAATTACAGTACGAAAAATAAATGTACTTACTTTAAACACCTTGGTTTAGGGTCTATTTCTGCTTCAGCTTGTGAGTTCATTGATTTTGTTCATGCAAACCACAGACTGTACACAGAAATGGACAAAGCAACCAGTTCTCCAAAATTAGGCAAATCTTAAAAAAATTCAAAAAGTGCAATTCCACTAATGGCCACCAGATGCTGGCTGCAAAAGAGTCTGGCTCATCATTTTTATTCATAAAATACTCAGTCAATAGATATTTTCAACAATCCATACATCTGAAAATCATTTTATCATTACAGAGATATTCAGAAAGAAGATTTAGGGGCGGGGTTAGTTTGATTGAAAGGTCCGGTCTCCAATCAGATGAGACCTGAAGTCAAGTCTCACACACATGTGGCAGTGCCCTTGGGTTGAAGGGTTAGACCTTCCTCCTCAGGCCGCCTTTCATATCCAAATATGATCACTTCTGGATCTGAACAACCACCATGGAGATGTTGAAATACCAAACTCCTGTCTTCATAGACAGTCATGAGACATTAGCTTCATCCATTCTATGTACAGTCTATGACGCAACTGCACAGGGTCAATAGGCCAACCAAAAAAAAATAACTACAGCATGTTACCAGGGCAACAATGACACTATTCCTACAGTAAAAAAAATCCTATACAATGTGTTTTAAGTTTAATACTTTAACATGTAACAAAGGAAAGTCCCTACTTGGAGTTAGTGAGTATACAGTAACTGTCAGTCACACTAACTGTGTTCAAGGAATGGTAAATGTAACGTACATACAGTTGTTAGCTGTAAGATTGAGAGCCCATAAGAAAAACTTCAGTCATATTTGGCCATTCATGAAAAAGTTTCGAGAGTTTTTGTGTGGCAGTCTTAATAACTCACTATGTGATGTCAAAGCTCTGACATCATGCATGGTCATTTAAAATGGCAGCCTTCTTGAAATCAACCATCATTCCAACTTTTGGAGATTGATATCAAAATATCTAATTTTCAAACATTCCCATGAATCATTAGTTGAAGTCATAATGAATCTTCCAAGTCTTGACCATGGGTTTTGTATTTCTTTAACTGGGTACACTGGCAGCCTATTTATCAGTTAACTGTTCTAAGGTCTCATTATAAAAACTAAATCTTAATTTGTGGATATACTGTGAGTTCACAAAGAAAAAGCATGGGGTTACTGAACATTAGCAACAGTCAGCCACGGTTGCTGCGTTAGATCGTGTATCATGTGTCAAATTTCCAAAATGTATCGACTTTAAAATTGAAATAAATGAGGAAATAAAAACCTTTGGGTGTTTTATATTAAATGATAGCAATGCAAGCTGAAAAAGTAGTCACATGTATTTAAAGGCACTAATAAAGTTTAATTGGGTGCACTGGCAGCCTGTAGTTACCCTTTTTAAAATAACTTCTGGATATATTGTGAGTTCACATATGAAAAACGTGGGTTTACTGAATACTGTTGCTACTGTATGGAGGTTTCAGGCTCTGTAACGTGACAGAGTCGATGTTCTTTAAAGTTGTTTTCATACTTAACATTTTAAAAAAAGATGTATATATGAGGTTTGGAAGAAAGTTTGAGACATTTCCCTCTCACCTCTCTCGCTATGAGGTTCAGGGCATCGTCCTCCGCCGTCGACCTCTCCTTCTTGGTGGATCTTTTCCGTCCCGTTCCCTGAGTGCCCATGTTGTTTCTCGGTGACGGTCGATAACTTCACACACTGGAGGCTCGGTAATTCCACACGGGGCGGCTGACTCTCACGTGTCGCTACAATGTTACGTTAAACGCGGCGGGGAGACGAGACGAACCGAGGCTGGTCGCGTTCGCAGCTCGGGTCATTGTCACGCATCCGCTCCTGCACTTCCTCCTGTGTTTCTGAGCGACGCGCGAGCTCGACTCTCGTGGGCTCGTGGAACCGCTTCAGGCTGTGACGGAGGCTGGCATCAGCATCTGGCGCACGTGCGTTTCTGCTGCGTTTTGCTGGTAAATTCAGTCAGAACCGTAAACTTTGCTCCTGTTTAAAAAAAAAGGAAAGAAAAAACCTTACCTGGCTCCTCTCACTTAACATGTAAAAAATATAAAAATATATATTGAGATTATATTATTTGTAGCTGAACTACAGTTAATAAAATGTTTTTTTACTGGTCTTATTTTCACGTAGCAGCACCTGTCGGATTCACAGCCGCGGACTGTCACACTGACCAACTTCAAACACTCAGCTCTATCACGCTGCCTTCATGGGACATGGGATATTTGGCTTACTGTAATAACACACAGACACTAAATTAAAAAAAGGTGGAACAAAGGTGTGGTTTTTAAGTAGTTATGTTTTGGAAATGTAATCTATAAATCAGGTTTATGTGCGCATCTGTGCCTAATTATGGTCTTTAACGTAAACTGCATATGAAAAATTGAAAAAACTCACCTGTGGCCCTGTTGATTTTGGAGCCAGATATGACCATATTTGGAAATAAAAGTTGTTTCTGAAAACATCCTTCTGAGCACACAGAGCAGCAAAATGCACACAAACTATATGATCTGTGAATTTTTACGATAGAAAAACTGTACAAAGCTCAGATGACCATATATGGATATGAAAAGAGGAGTGAGGAGGCGGGTCTGACCCTTGAACCCGAGGACACTGTCCAATGTGTATGAGACTGGAGTTCACTGCCCTAAAGATTCCTCTTGTTGAAGCCTAATATCCCCTTCAAGATGAAATTAGATTAAGCTGGACCACCACATCACTGAGAAGAAGAGTTGACTTTAACTAATATCATCAGAATGACTTGAGGAGACAGAGTATTTCATGATTGAAAATGACAAATTTGAATTGAAGTCAGTTGGAGCCAGCCTCTAGTGGTCATTGGAGTTATTTCACTTTTTTTGCACTTCCACATTGATTTCACTTGTTGGCTACCTCCATTTTCACACAGGCTATGGTCCAGAAATTCTGTTACTCCAACTGAATCCTCATTAGGCATAAGTCTGAATTTCACAATAAGACTTGATGTCCAGTTATTCATATTTATACTCTTAAAACACCAATTTCTCTAAACTCTTTGTGTGCAGATTCAGGTTCCAGGAAGTGTTGTTTCTGAGTAGCACTTGAAGGCAGCACCCACCTCTGGGCCAGGGACACCAAACATGTTCAGGGGTTAAGTTTCAGCCAGAAACCACTGCTCCTGCCTGGGCTGCTATCGCTCTCTCTCACACCCCCTCTGCTATTTATAATGATGACCAGCGAGCTCTAAAAACAGTCTGCTGTTTCTTAAAGAGATATAGTCTGGTTTGAATGGCTTTATGCCGACACTCAAACACAATGCAGACCCCATAATCTTGATGTAATAGTCCAATTAAAGGTGTGTGACATGGTGAGGGGTGAGGTTATAGTGACCTCATTAGATACTTTTATGGTGTCAGTGTTTCATTTTTGGAACAATGATTATGTAGAGAGATGTTTTCCTTTGTTTTGCAGTTTTACAGTGACTAAACTTTATTTTATTCGACTAAGATTGAATTATAAATGATGGTAAAACCAAACCCTCTGGTGTTACATTCATTCTAGAGAAAGATTTGTCCATATTTACATCAGGTGTCTTCTTTGAGATTATATTTATAATCCCAATAGAAGTAATAATAAGTCATGATGTACATTTGTTGGGGTGGGATGAGACATACCAGCAATTCACTGTGCATGATGGGAAAAGTCTCATGTAGTGATGAATCCTCGGTAACAGAAGGATAAATGTAAGATAAGATGATGCTGGGAATATTTGAATCCTGTGGAGAAGGATTCATACTGCTGCAGGAGGATGAACTCAAACGCACCGTGATGCCTTCAGGAGCTGCTTCAAGATCAAGTGTTGACTGTCATGTACTTAAATCCACAGTCACCTGACATCAGCCTCACTTGAAGGCTGTGAAAACTTTGCTGACACGACAAGATGCTCTTTGAATAGTTGTCATATCACGCCGTGGTCATCAGGTCTGAACAAACCTGAGTGCTGCTGCTAATAGCAAAAGATATTCTGAAATTCATATGTTACTGATTATATTTTAGAACATATATCATTTGTTTATGACTTCATTTTGGATTTAGTAGACTTTTTTGATTAGATGTTGTTGTCAAATTCTGAATGATGACTGATTGTTGATTGAAAGTTTAAATAAAATAAAATTTGCAACAAAGTATCAAAGGTTAAATTCGCTACAAACACGTTCCTAGTACAGCGACACTGTAACCTATACAATGCTGCCCTCTTGTGATGTAATAGTGTAATGCAAGTAGATAATAAAAAAGAAAATAAGGGCTACGCTCCAGTCTGTATCTCTGATAAACTTTATGATCTCAAAGAAAGAAGAGTCACCACGCTCCTGTGTATCAGGTAAATAAATATTTGTACATAAAAGAGGCTGATCTGAGTCAAAGGGAGATGACATCAAGCTTTTTAAAATTTCCTTTCAGTTTCTATTTGCACATAAAAATATCTCCAAGTGTCTCTAACAGGAAACATGGCCTATTGGTTTTACTGCTAAAGAGTGTGAGGTAAATCTGTTTGCACTGCATGTGATGGCATATTTACATTTGTCTCTGAGGTTGTCTGTCTCAGCAGTGGGCGTGTACAAGGAAGTGAAATTATGTTGTTATACAAGTTCAGGCTGGACTTTGGTTTTACTTTTATTTTACAGGCGAAGCTGGCAAAGCTGCCTCAAACGACGAAGGAGACACAGTTGGACTTTCTATGTGTTGTTCGCCTGTTTCCTGTCACTGCTCTGGAGTCAACTAAAAGCTTTTCATGGGGGAAACTCTCCCGAGGGCGCCAGCAGGAGGCCAGCACCAGGCTCTGAGGAGACCAGTGAGGACTCTCAGGGTGAAGATGGTTCTTCTGGGGAGCTCTGGTGTGGGGAAGTCCAGTCTGGCCATGCGTTTTGGCAAAGATCAATTCAAGAGCACAACACCTACTGTAGGCTGTGAGTTCCTGACACTCTGAGCTGAGGCTTTACATATCACATACAACACTTACACACACTAAAAGTTGGTCAAAGTTAAAGAATTATTTTAACTAAAGAGGTCGACTTTGTTTTTTTTGTTTTTTTATATAAAGCTACACACTAAAAAATGTTGGGTTGTTAAAACTCTGAACTGGGTCAATATTGGACTAACTACATGTCCTGTTATTACCCAACGTGGTTATTTCTACTCAACATTTAATTCTTTTTACTTAACATTTTATTGTTTTTACTCAATATTTAATAGTTTTTTCCCAATGATTAATTGTTTTTCCAATTATTTTGTAGTTTTTCCTCCATATTTAATTTTTAATTCTTTTTGTATTTTTGCATAGTATTGTGTTAACTACATACTGGGTTAATTTAACCCAACAAGATGGGCTATTTTACTCTGTAATTTGTTGTTTTTACCCTGCGCTGGGTAAAAACAATATGATGTTGGCAGAAACAACAAAATGCTGGCTAAACATTATCTAAATACTTGGTGAAACCACAAAAAAATGGTTAAAAATACTGAAACATTGGGTGAACACAAAATGTGGGGTAAAAACAATAAAATGCTTACTAATATTGAGTTAAAACCACAAAATATTAGTAATAACCACAAAATGCTGGCTGAAAATAATAAAATATGGGACACAAATAATTAAATACTGTGTAAAAACACAACATTTGAAGCAAAAACTGCAACATTTTGGTAAATCCACAAAAATCTGGTTACACATTGCAGCTTTTTGCATGAATCCTGTCTGGTGTGTGCTCCTCCAGGTGCCTACCTGACCCGCGTGGTGCATCTGAATGATGTCACTCTTCGCTTTGAGATCTGGGACACGGCAGGACAGGAGAAATACCACAGTGTCACCCCTCTGTACTACAGGGGAGCCCACGCTGCTCTTCTGGTCTATGACATCAGCAAAAGGGTAAAAGTAACAACACCCCGACCTTCAGAAATGTCTTATCTCACCTCATCTCCGCTGGTGTAGTGCAGATGCCACTTTGTGTCCTTGCAGGAAACTTTTATCAGAGCTCAAATGTGGCTCAGAGAGCTCGAGAAACATTACATCCCCGGATCGACTGTCCTGTATCTGGTGGGCAACAAGGGAGATCTGGCTCAGGACCGACAAGTGTCAGCTCAGGTAGACAGACTCAGAAAAGATCATTCAACACCTCTCATCATAGTAACACAGAGTCACATTGAAGACGTGTCTGAGTCAGTGATGATCAGCTCATCCTCCCACAGGAGGGAGAGAGGTTCGCCAGTGAGAGGGGTCTGGCCTTCATAGAGACCTCAGCTCTGTCAGGGGAGCAGGTCAGCGAGCTGCTGCAGGACGTGGGTAAGTCCAGATGTATTCAACTGAAAAAACACCAGAGCTCAACCTTAAAGGAATAGAAAAGCCAAGTTTGAAAATACAGTGTGAAAATAGATTTAGACATAAACCAGTGATTATAGCTAATGATGATGAAGATATCATCTCTGAAGGTCCTGAAGCACACAACTCGTGAACTTGAAGCTTTCAGCAAAATAGGACTTATGATGTCATGAGTGAGAGTCCCCATCTGAAGGTACTAGGAGTTGTGTACTCTTTTAACAAAGTGACGGAGTAAATAACCTATTAGT